>JAPYYT010000386.1:0-96866 GCA_030522565.1 Ceratosolen corneri
GCGAGAGAGAAAGAAGAATGAGGGTGCGGAAGGATGGAGAGAGAGAGATCGCGATGTAGGAAATTACACATGGCTCGTGCGAGCGCGCAGGCACCGAGAGAGAGAGAGAGAGAAATGGGGCTGTAGCGAAAGGGGTTGACTGAGGGGGTGGGGTGGGAGGGAGCGTATGCTCGAGGCATTCAACAAGTTTTTCATCTCCTGGATGCCTTCTTGCCTCGTGTACTTGTGCGTGCACGTGACGCATTATGTACATTGGCGGCCCAAGTTGCGTATAATTTCCACATCGACTCGACGCTACTACTACTGCTTTCCTAACTGCATGCGCACGCTTATTAAATATATATATATATATAAATATAGGGAGCTCCATCTCACAACTCTGTGCCCTCTCGCGCGCACTCTTTCTCTCTCTCTCTCTTTCTCTCTCTGGTGATCTAGCTGGGGCTGTACGACCGACTCTCCATGAATACGTCGCAATTTATGTACTTAAAACGAGCAAACAGCGAATGGCCCCGAATGCTATATAGGTCGGCTCGAGTAAACAGTGAGGGGGGGGGAGGCGAGCGAGCGACCGGAGCTCTTCAATCATAGGCTACCTTTATTTGTGCCCTGGCGATGCTTAGAGAAGAGAGGTTGGATAGTTGGTGATGCGAGCTTTATCTAAGCCTGTTAAAGAATCGAATGGAGTGGAGGGAGGATGAGGCTCGGGGCACTCGCAGATTGGCGTATTGTTCCCTCCTCTCGGAATTGCTCGTCAGTTTGCCCTTTTTTTCTTTTTCACCATTTCAATACCTTAACGCGCATATCTGTGGCTTCTCTCCCTCGGCTTCTCGACTTCTCCTATCGCTTCCAGTCTTTTCTGCCCGAGCGCGGTACTTTTTTCCCCTCCTCCTCATTATTATTTTCTTTTTATTTATTTTTTTACGTACACTGTGGAGAGCTAACGGCCGGGCATTTGTTTTTACGTTTGATGTTTAATCGGCCATTGTGATGTTTAATCTTATGGCTTTGTAAGGACGCGAATGATGTATACGTATTAACGTCGTAGAGCTTTATATGGCAAATACTTGAAAAAAATTGCCTTACGATATGTTTTGCCACGATTAAAAGCTTTTCCTCCGTTCTACCTCCCATCTCCCTCCGCTCTTCCTCCGTTCCATTAATCTTTCCCATGTCATATATACATACACACACACACACATATATATATATATATAATATATATAAATGTATGTATGTATCTGCGGATAAAGTTTGCCAATATGCCTGACGTAAGCATTATAAAATCTAAAACATTATCGGGGTGTTAAAATAATTGTGACCGAGAGTTATAGCATATTGACTGTGCGCGAGGAAAGATTTTATTATTACGTTTATTCGTTGTATTAAATCGCAAAAATATACGACGATCGACGTCCCCACCCATCTATTCGTAACTTATTTTTCGCGTTGCTTCTTTTAGCCGAAAGAAGAAGCCTCGAGTGCTCTCAACACGCCATTCTAATTCATCGTTAAACTGGCGATTTTTGAATCACTGGCATGTATCGCTGTGCAGATTGCTCAAATTTGGCGAGACTATTATTATAAAATGAGACTAACATTGTGTTATTGTAATCGTGAATTGAGTCGACACTCGAGACACGTTTATTCTAAAAGCGAAACGCTTATTTGAGCAGCCAGGGCGCTTAGTAGACCAGGCCGATAAAACTCAATCTATTAACAGACTAGAAAATTTTCCAAACTCCGGGAAAAACATTGTAAAAGGCCAGTGCGGTGACGCTGGTGGGATAACTTCAAAGGATATATAAAGTCTATTAGTAAACTGTTTGTCAGCTCGGCGTATAGCAACTTAAAAGATTAGCACACACACACACACACGCACTCGGAGCAGATGCCACCGATCAACGCACGCACGCACGCCTTGGGCGATGCCAGCCGGGGCCGTAAAAACCAGGACGTAAAAAATTCGCGTCAACATCCAGCGAGGTAAACAAAAATCTATTAAGCCGAGAAAACGAAAAAATGCGCCCGGCAATTCCCTCGGGAGCGGCGAGGGAGTTTTGTGGGCGTGAGCGCATTTTTTTACGCCCGAGCCGCGCGCTCCTCTTTTCCTCCTTCTTCTTCTTCTTCTTATTCCTTCTATTTTGACGTCAGTTCTGACTCAGGCTTGTTTGGCCACGCTTTTTAAAGGGACTGGAGCCGTGTTTTTCTTCCTCCTCGCAGGCCTTTAAAACGAGACGAGCGCGCACGGACGCGTCCCCTTTAAAAGTATACACTATTTTTGTGTGCCGGCCGATGATTTAAGATGGCAGGACGATAAGGAAGGCTCTCCTATTAAAATATGACGGGGGAAATTAATGTCGATTAGAGCCTGGGCGAGCGTCCAGTAATTTTGGCATTGAGCATGCCCAGCCAAATTGGCGATTGTTTATTTGTGGATTTGAAGTGCTATCGGTTCATCGCGAGCTAAAAACCAGAAACACCAAAATTTATTAAAATACACGCTTTGTAGTAGTAATGCTGAATAGGCTGAAGTGTTTCCAAGTCTGCGCCGTTATCATCTTTATTACGACTTATCGATTGTGTAATAATTGCGATTTACCGTGTAATATATTTTGAACTTTGTGTGGTTCGATGCTTCTTAACACGCACAATGTTACCGTTTCTTTTCGCGGTGCTCGGAAACGTTGTTCAGCCCTGTTACAATACGCCTTTTAAGGTACTACACTTAGTATAGCGAGATAGTTTATAATTAAAATTATTGCATGCATTATGTAGAATAATATTTGTAATTGGTCGGCTATTGTAAAAGATTGAATTAAATGAAAAGTAAAGGAAGAAGTAGAGTGTATAAAGAGAGTATAGCGAAATCACGCATATTTTCCATTATCAAAGTAATGCATTGTCAAACATATTATCAATTTATTAATATAATCGCTAATGGGAAAAGAATTTCAAGCTTGGGTAATAAATCTGTTTGTTGTGAATATTTCACGTTCAATTAAGTAACAAGCGTAATAAAACTATGCTTTCGAGCATAGAGAAGAGACGGATAAAGTGACCGGAAGGACATTTAAGGTGAATAAACTTCATTGAAAGTATAGTTTTGCTAATTAGAGCGCGTTTTTCTCACCGGGAGACGGCGATTCTTCGTGAAGAGAGAAATGGAGTCTTCGAAATTAATCCATTCAGATGTGATTTGTATCTGGTCGCATCATTAACTCGTAATTCCGTCTCCTTTATTTGCAATCAACGCCGACATTTATGAAAATAAAAGAGATGGACTGAAGAAGCAAACGTGGGAGATAAATAGATAGATATAGATAGAGAGGGAGAATTGGCTTACAGTCATAAAAATTCTCTCTCCCTCTCTCTCTTTAGACGGATAATTTAATATCCAAACATTCGTTGGACTTGTCAGTTTGTCCCACTTTTTTTCTACCCATTTAATGTTCATTAAGCATTCATTGTATTCAAGTTTAAAGACCTTTTTAAAGTATTTCTTATAGTCAACGCTATATACTCGGTGCTTATAAAGTGTGTACCGCCTATTTGGAAGGATCAATTCAATAAATAAAAATTTGTTGAAAGCAACGCTGATAAAAGTTTTAAGAAATGCATTAAGGTAAATCGATATTTATATAAAATATCGGATATAAGACGATTTACCTAATTATTACGCTAGAGTTCAATTGCAATTGAATTTAATAGATTACAACAGTAAAGTAGATTACTGGTTAATTTTTAATACAGTTATGTGAAATCGATTGTGCTTATTAAAATTATGAAACGTAATTTCAACCGAATTCTCTTTCTGAAAAGTGATAAAAATATAAATTATAATAAAGTTTACTCAAGTTACTTTATTATTCTAATCGTAGCAATCGATTTTCTAAATCAGCAATACCGAAGCGCGGCTATAATCTCTCACGTTTTATGTTGGAAACCATTATTTGTATTAAAAATACCCGAGACATACACGCAATTAAATTATTTTCATCGGATATCCAATTTATTTAATCGAAAATGAACAGTTCGCATCGGTATTTGAATTTAACTAAAATATAATCTAACCTTTAATTTATACATAAATTCGTACATAGTTTCACCTTGTTGCTTTAGTATGAAATAGAATTTTTCCAATTATTTTTCAATTTATGTACATATATCTCTTTAAATATATCGAATTGAACAAAAAATATTTGCTCTGTAACATAAACAATCATTCTTATTTTTATAGCGAATATATATTTATATTTAAATTTTACACATATATTTTAAAGTTTATTATGTATACAGAGAATTATAAAATTTGTAGAAAACTAATATTGTTATTTATTTCAGTTGTGTATATATTCTTGTAATTCAATTGAACTCGTACTTTACAATTGAGTGATAAGTGCGATATAACACAATGATCTTTTAAATTTTTCTTGGCATCAGAATATCCAATAAATCAAAAATGTTTAATTGCAATATTAAGTATCGTCGTAAGAATAATCAGAATTACGTTTGCTAAATAAAACATTTTATTTTTTGAATTTTAAATACATAGGCAGCTTACTACTATTAACACTAAGACTAACATATCTCTACCATTACTGCTATTATTACTAAATAACGTAATTAAACATAAAAATTGTTGAAGCTAGTAGAATTCAATCCGTATTAAGTCTAATTCTTAAGAGAATAGAGTTAACTACTCAAGTTAACTTAGAACATATATATATATATAGATGTTTTCACAGTTATTTCGTGTGTAACAGCTTTCCTATTTACAATTTTAGTTCTATCAACTAATAAATTATTACATTACAATTAATAGTACGTGCGCAAACACACACACACACACAGAGTGTACTATATATTTTGATCGCGAAATGCAGAAAAATAATAATATTAAAGTATAAATTATTTTAAATTATATATACACGTTAATAACAATAATAATAATGTATAATTCCAAAAATTGTATCAATCAATTAACTAATTTAAAAATTGTCATGAATTGTCATTATTGTTTATTCAATGTATAAAAAATTATAATAGACTAGTTTATTGTGAACAAAATTATGAAAAAATATATCTTTTCACGCATCTTAATTTAAAAATACTTTTCTTATAACTTATTTTTCATTGAAAATTAGTGTTCGACACCAATGCAAGGTAACAAAATTTTTATTTTGTAATTAATTAGAGAATAAGGTTTAATAATAAATGTCTTTTTGCATCATATTTTATTAATAAATAGTATAAAAATTAGCTTGCACGATGAATATTAAAGAATAAATTAATGGTAATATTTACATAGTTTGTGGTATAAAGAAAAAAAAAAAAAAAACATCTATAAAACACGTGGCATTTAATTTTATTGGGAACTGGTATGGGTAAAGTGACGAACAAACATCCGTTTATTCATACACTTTTATGGGTGACTTAACATTGATAGATACTCCTGATTCAGTGATACAATAATTGATTATCAATAAATGCATATTAAGTAATAATACAGAGTCTTTGAGTTTGAAGGATTATAATTATAAAATATATCAATCATAAATGTTGGCGTTGTCTCGTAACAGGTGCACAGTCATCGTAGAAATTGAATACCACTCATATACTTTCTACATACCAATGCACATAATGAAATATTTCGTATACTTTAGTTGGTCTTCACACTTGCTTAGCTTAATCATTTCTCTGTCTCTCTCTCTCTCTCTCTCTCTCAACTCACACATACCTCCGCGCCTACGTATGCAGCCACACACGTGAGCGTAAGGGCCACATTCTTATTCCCGAGGCGTGCGTACGAAGACCCGTTTCTGAAAATGGAATTCAGCGTTATTTCAAGAAGTTATACAGGCTGGGCTACATGTAGCCAACGGAGCACGGACGAGTCGCCGGAAATATAAGGGTGAGTGCACCCAGGAATCTAGATGTGCCGAGTCCTCCCATAAAACCGCGACAGACTCGGCTTGTCGCTCCGCGTGACGTCCTTACCATCCATCTCTATCTCTCCTCTGCTCCCGCCCCACCCCCCTTGCCGGACCCTGGCTTATAGGAAGTGGTGACGTACGCGCGCGTGTGTGTGTATTGTAGTATAGGTGTACACGAACGCTTACTTGCAGGTAGCCTAACCTTATTTGCGAACCTTGGTCGTGTCGGGCTTTGTGAGGCATGGGCAGCAGCACATCGTGGATATTACGTGTGCGCAGATATGCCGCTAAATGTGTGTGACAAGTATATTTATAGCAGTGAAATCTGTGTTGAGGATTATTCGTCCGGTAAATTATAGAAATTACGATTTTATGCGAGACTGGCTGCTTGCCTTTAAAGTATTGTGAATCGATATGTTTTGTATTCTGTTAAATTGCGAGCCTGTATATGTATATATATATATATATACTAAGTAACAGATTGGTTTTGATTCGTTAAGGAGCCTATTGAATTACGGCATTAAACGCCATTATGCGCATATAAATGAAAACGTAAAATAATTTTATATCCATTGATTACTACCAAGTAATAAGAACATAAATTGTTTATGTTTATGTTTTTTTTTTCTTTTTGTTTTTTATGTTTTTTAAGAAAAATTGTTGCACTAAATTTATGGCATTTTTATCGCGCGTGCTTAAATTTTCCAGTTAAATAAATCAAGTGCTTAGTTCTTTAACGGGCAACACTTGGCTCGGAAAGTAACAATTTCAAAATAGTATATAATACTCTTGCTAAGCGAGATTACGAGGCGTCGCATCTTTATAAACCGTTCTTCGAACAATGTACGACACGGCGAAAGTATGGAAGCAATTAAAAGTGTTTTAATTAACGAACAAAAACAAAAACAAACAAACAAAAAAAAACGTGTCTATGTTTTGCTATAAAATTCATTTCAACTAAAAGTCCATAAATTTGAAGATAAGTTACATGTTTGTTTTGTTTTCTTTTAATGTTGCTGTTTTTTTGTTCTCGTCTTGAAACGAGACCAAATTGCAAATCGCATCGAATATTTAATCTTAAGCGGTGCAAAATATTAAAGACGATAAATATAGATCGTTTGATTGGCCTATTGCGAGGGTGAATTGTAAGCTATTTGTCTTCGCATTGGTAAAGAGAGCTTCCTTTTCTCCTCACATTTGACGAGAAATTTGAGACTCCCCGCCGCGTGTATAATAACTCCAGGATTAAAGCCAACATCGATGATATAAGTCCAAGGCCACTTGACCTTCTGAGAAATTCCGAGGCACACGTTGCTAACCGAAAGGACATAAATATTTGATTTATGACCAGTGGGAAAGCTACATTTCATGCCACTTATCTGCTAGATCGGATGCAGGTGAAGACTTGAGATACGCTTTCAGAAACAATGAAGTGCGAATAAACAATTCGCATGGATAAACGTGCGATGCATGTATTCTCCTTCTCTTCTAATGTGCAATGTACACAATATACCGGTGCTATGGCATTACCACACACTTGCTACTACTTCCTCCCTCATTTTTCTTAGTTTCCTACGTATTGTTTTTATCGTTCCTTTATGTACTTGTTGATGCATTAACGGCGATCAATGGGACTTTCAATCTAAAGAATAAAGAAGCGAAGAAATAGAGAAATAACGAAGGGAGAATTCCGAGTGTGCTTTTGATATATATACACATATATATATATGGCCTCGTTTTGCCAAGTCGTGAATGCAAAGCCACGAGACTCGCGGAGAAGTGTTTTATCCCGTTTTATTGGCATTATTGGGTTTCAGGCTATAACGTTAAGATGAGTTGGCATTGCACCGTAATAATCGTATTGAAATGATAATTGTTGTCATTGGTTTGGCGTTGGGAGAAAAACACTCGATGAGTTTACCGTACGTTCTATGTGTAATCGGAGACATTGCTATGAAGCCTAAATACACTTTGAAAAAACACTTTAACATAGATATATACTTATGCACACATACATACATGTGTGTAACAATACACGACTTTTTCGGTTTCTATCGATTTTCCTTTCACCGATTTGTATTATTAATTAATTATAAAAAAATATCTGTTTCTCTAATGCTCGTTTTACCTAATGGGGTCAATGTCACATCTTTCTTACACTTTAGATGTGTTATAAATAGCTTTGTACGTGCAAATATATATATATCTATATTATATATATATTCTATATATTATATATATATGCTAACACTATATTCTATATATATATATATATATATATATCAGCAATCATCAATAAATTAGTTTCCTAATTTATGCGTAAGTTTGATCCAATTTGTTAAACATAATACAGTTTATAAATAAACTTTATTTGCTTTACCGATATCGAAGAGGCAGGCAATTTATATATTTTGTTAAAATAATGTAAAGTACATTATTTCGCAGCATTGTTAGAAGTGAGAAAGTCACAGAATTTCTTCAATTTTTGAAACTAATCGATGTGTAGCCAATCCAATCGAGACAATAAAACGAAAAATTGAAAGCATAGTACGTAGTCATTGTTTCTAATTTTTGAACAATAAATGTAAATAGCTGAACGCGACAAATAGTAAATTACAATCTATGGTCAGACTGCCAATAACAATAGACGGAGAAAGACAAGTAGTACACAATTTATCCCATTACGTCTGGATAAAGCGTGGCATAAAACATTTCGCCTAATTCCACGAAGCCCAGCGAAATTAATTCTCTCGACCTACGTCGGACAATGTCGGCAATTACATTGGAATCGTATGGTCCTCGGCTTTGCGAAACTTTTAAAATCACGAATCCCGGAACTTCGGTCCACCTCACCGCCTAATTTGACCCTTGGCGCATGCGTGCCTAACACATGCTCGCTCCTCGTTCTGAAAAAGCTTGTGGGTTTTTCGCCGAGGCACGCAGTATATCATTAAAACTAGTTTACCTAGAGAGCTGTGAATTTCGTAATCCCTTCACATGCGCAGGTGCATTTAAAAGGAAGACATACGACGTCGACTCATTCCTTATCGCCTCTACACTCCTCCATGTATTCCTTAACCCGGTTTTCTCTCCGTACAGTTGTCACGCATACGGCGTTGCTTTGTCTTTTGCGTTCGCAAGTGCGCGACTTTCAAGGTTACGCCGCGCATTCAACGAGTTGATGCTACGTACGAGTTCCCTCGTTTTTTTTTTTTTTCTTCACCCGCGTTCTTCTTTCCTTCTCTAATGATTAATAGTTGCTATATTCCTTGACGACTGACTTTATCTGCACACTGCATCTGTTTACTGATTTGCCATAAGCGAGTTCTCGAGGGGATTTCTTGCATTTAATTTGAATGCAGTTCCGTTGCGGTGGTATGGGAACAAAACGTGAAAAAGACGAGTTGCTTTCTACCTCGAGGATTATTATATCTTTTAAGTGTCGGATAAGCTCCATTGCTACGTATTTAGAAAATTAAAGTGTACGCTAAAAATATCGGCATTTCATCAAAATCATTCGTCTCTATTGAATAAGTACATACTTCAATTATCTCATAGTGTTGCAAATTTTTCTTTAATTACGAATTTTTTTTTTGCTTTCTTTTCTTTTCCCAATATTGGGCCAGCTTTTATGAAACAACAAAATAAACTAAAATTTTTGAGAGAAATCTATGAAAAAATTGTAGCCTAAGCATTTTTCATATAAAAGGCTCCATATTGTTATATGAAATTTTCTTGAATAACAGATAGAAAATTTTAAATTCAAATTATTAGGTAAATACAATTATTGTAATATCGTCAGAATAAGTTTCATCTACTAATGTTGACAATATTATTTCGACGTGGCTAATTAACTAGACTAATTTGACCGATTTATAAATTAAATTGCATAATTTCTCCCGTAATAGTTGGGATCCTCTCAACTTATTCATTAATTCCACAAAAAATAGACGGTTTGATAATGAATATTAATAACAATTGTATCGCGCATGATGGAATTCCTTTTATATTATCAAATGTATTACAATTTTCAATGGTGAAATGTAACATAATTTACTTTGTAATTTATGATTACGAGCCGACGAAGCGACTCCTGTTTACTGATTGATTATGTAAGAAGGCAAGTTTATGTAATGCATAAAATCCACTTGCTATTTTTCTACAGGATACAATAACGTTTGACAACCTATACGATTAGATAGAAATGGTGTCGCGTGAAAATTCAGTTTATTATTTGACATTAAAAATGTGTCTCAATGTGAAAAGGCTTGTTTATGTAATGGATGGCGGTTTTATCACTAGAAAGCGTAAGCATTCGGTGATTTTTCTATATAAATATTCTCGGATGTATATTATTATAGCCTCGACTTGTTAAACGTAAGCTGCTTTCGAAATTAAGCAATCTTATTAGCTCTTTTAAATCTGATTAGGAGTAATAAAACGAAACAAATGTTAGAAATACTTTTCAAACATAACTTGACACACTTGCTCCTCATTTGTGTCATAAATCCCACCTACAATTCTCCTTTGTTTAATTAGATGAAATTCCTTATTGTTCAATAAATAATTATAAAAATTCTTCAAATAATGTATGTTTCTAATTGATTGGCCTGACCTCATTTGATGTGATAGTTTAAGGCTCAAGGCATTAAAATTAAAACAAAATTATTATTTCCGTTAAAACATATCCACAGATACTCTTTTACCGTTCAAGCATTAAAAATAATGAGATTTTTTATTAGAGGTCTATTAAACCTCTTCGTTAAACGGATAGTGTTTAATAATAGATAATGGTGTAAGTGGAATTAGTAAAGCTAGAGAAGACGATGGCTAATCGAAGGGCTCGTTGCTCACTTACTGGAAAAGGGTTTTGAACATCTAGAGAAAATTTCAAACAGTACAAAGGGTGTGCGATGTTGAGTAGATGGAGCACACGACATCAAACGCCCATCCTTTGAAAATTTCTCCCCCCTCTCTCTCTCTCTCTTGCATCCCCTCCTCTCGCATCCTCATAATCTTTTCTTATCGTACTTTGCTAACGGTAATCGTTTATGCTCAATAGCATATAAAGTAGAAGCGATGTCACCATAACCAAAGGAAACAAGAGGAAAATAGCTAATTGATAAATTAAATACGATAATCCACACACGCGGTATCGACTCATATTATATTCGCATTATCATCCGCTCGACCGAACTTTCTTCTTTTGTAATTGTGTGTAAAGTAACCAAGAAACAGCGGACGCGTATATATATATATATATACGCTGCGAAAAACATTTATTTGAATTAGCAATGTGGATTTTTGAGTTCAAATGCAGCTTTGTGATTTGTCTGGTTTGCGTACTACACGCAGTTGCTTTTGCTATTTCTATTTCTCGAGTACCAAATTGTTTAAACTTTAATTGTTTGCGTAAGAAATAGCGTATACTTAAATATATCAATTATAATAAGCATTCCAAGTAATGGCTCGTAATATTTTGAAATTTTCGTTTTTATTGATTGCGCTAATAATTTCATAAATGACAGAGAGAGCCAATCTTTTACATCTTGTATGTCTAGACATTATCGTGTCTCCCTTTGTACGCTGAACATATCTGAACATATCAGTCTATAATTTTTAAAAGACAATTTCAATAGCATAAATGAATATTAACGCAAAATATTAAAGTAACGTAACACTATTGCAGTAAAAAAAAAACATAAAAACAAATGCATACTCTATAGAGATGATCAATAGGTCAGGTGTTTATTTTTTCTAAAATATGTTAGTTTTGCAGTACTTATTTATGCATTACTGGAATAATGAAAATTAATTCATTCAAATGCAACAGTTATAAAATATACAGCTGACACCACTACTCCAAAGAGTCGAAAGTTCATAAAACTTTACTGCCCACATTCTATCGATACTTGAGTTGAAATAATGAAACGTGCTTTGATTGTCATGGCACGTAAAATGAAAGCGTAATGCGCAAACATTAACGCACGCCGAGCCTGAGCGCCTTCGTCGAGGCCATTTTTATCAAGTAGAAATCGAATTTTAATCATTTCAGTTCAAGCGTCGTTTCTTCCCGCTTTTGCAGCGACGTAAATGAGGATTTCAGGAACGCGCATAAAGGAAACCCTATTGACCGCAACTCAATTGTATTCATTGTGGTGCAATATAATTGTCATTAAACAGTGCGGGCGTGCACTCGTTTCGAGTGAGCCAGGAAACCGATTTGGGGAAGCGAACAACTGACCAATAATTTCGCCTCCACGAAGAGGTCATTCATATGTTTGTTCGAAAGTTAATTTGTGATTTGTTCAAAGCTGCTACAGACCATTATCCGAGGCAGCTTCTCCCCCCCCCCTCCCACACTCATTATCTTAACAAATGAATGTAAGGCTCCGGTGAAAACGCCTATTTCTTTATCTCCTCCCAATGAATGTATCTATTATCGAATCTATTATCGAATAAATTTCCAATGGCACAGTCATTACGGAGATATTTCCAGCGAGAGAAATAAAAAAAAATACATTGTACGATCGACTATATTATTTTCAGGCAGCCCACAAGGAGGCCTCGGAACACAAAAAAAAAACCATACTAACATTTCACTACCAAATCAACATGTTCCCAGAATAAATTCCTATGTAAAAATACGAAATAGAGAAAGAGTTCTTCTAGAGCTGAGAGAGACGAGAACCGTTATAAACGAGGATTAGCGCGAGCAATCGAGTTCGTTAAAATAATTCAGTCAACGTTTTCTTTTTTTTTTTATTTTAAAGAGTCGAATAATGTTATATAGTGTACACGTCTAATTGAACCGGTTGTGCATGAATCAAATATGAATCATCGGTTGCATCATTAGGTACAACCGAGAGGCTCGAGCAGCGCCTTGAAAAATCTTTCACCGGCCAGCCGCGGGAAATCTTACCCGTATAAAAATATTCATAAATATAACCCGTACATTCTTTTGATGATTAACGACGCTTGTCTTATCGGTTGGCGGCTATTTTTAGCATGACGAAACCACGTGCACACGTGCCACATGCACGTACACGAGAACCGAGCTTCAACGACGCCAGAACCGTGGGATTACGCGCGCACCAACGAAATTGTTACTTCCATCAACCTATGGTCGTGCACTTTTAAGAAAATGCAGACATCCGCGCGTGCATGTATTATTGGCCAAAACTAACGAAATACCGAATTAATGCCTATATGACGTGATTAATAATTAATTGGGGGGGATGTTCGTATGTTCGTAGCAGCGACGCTTTCTAATTGTACAATTTTTTCGTTCCTTGATTGTAGGATTCTATGCATTCCGGAATGACTAACGAGTTTCGCGACTCTAGAGTGCTTAAGAGCATTTGATCTAATTGAGATGTGCAATTTTATGAGAATTTATCGCTGTGTGTGTGTAGGGCGAACGAGTTACCGACGAGTAATTAAACTTTCATTTGGGATTGGCGTTCCCGCGCTGTTCTCTAGGACACCAACCAATATAATGAAGAATGCCTCAATACTTCCTTAGCTTGTGTAAGTCCAATGTCTTGCCCTCTTCTCGATCGTTTCCCTTGTCAGGAGCGACCAGCTTTGTTTCACGTAATTCGATGTCTTCGTTCGAGCTCGTTCAAATTCATTCTACGTCGAGTAATCGCTTTGATTATTTTCGTGGCAATACTTACATTTGAATTTAGTAAGTCTTCACTGTGGAGAACACGACAATGTAATTGTGCAACATAGACGTTAATGATGGTCGAGTATTTCGTTCGTAATGGAAAGTTCGCTAATTATCAAAATTGAGCTTAACATGTAAATGAGGAGTGTGGGGATCGATAGTAATTGACTTAGCCGAGTGACGTTCATCGATCCTATAATCTAGTAAAACGATAAGTAAGTGAATAAAGTTTGAAATAATTTTTCAATTTGTCGAGCATACTCATACATAGTTTAGTCTAAATAATTTGATTGCAATGTAATTAGCTCACGCTTATCTAATTTTATCGAAAACTTGGCTCTTTAAGAACGCAATTAGATAGCCTCTAAAGTATTTAAAATGTCCATAGCAAGCTAATCACATTAATTGCTAGACAGTAATCGATACACCTGTGTCAACACTTACTTTAACATGTGATTACTATTTAATATTCACATTGATAATAAGAATTTTGAAATTGATGAAATGGCAATTATATTTCCTCTCTCACACCCAGAGATTTCGTAAATTTGAAGTACAATATTTTTTACAATTTCATTCAAAACACGTATTCTAATACAAAAGTGACTTTCTTTTAGTTATTTATTTTTTGAAAAATAAAAAAGAGAGAAAAAAATCAGAATATTTAACCCTTTTTATTTATGTTTGGATTCATTGGTTATGGGATTTAATCAGTGATTTGCAAATTAAAACTGTTATATTGTTTATTATTTTTATATACTCATTGCATTGAGTACATCAAGTGTAATTATTTCTTAAACGAAATTGCACGCAATATTAAAATTAATATATATTTTTACTAATATACGTTATTAGCTAAAAAGTTAACATTGTTATATCGGATTTTTTCCAACATTTTCAGCAACAACAACCATCGCCCCATAATTCTGATTAATGATCTTAAAAGGCCATTAATTCTCTTTAGAATCTAGTATCCCTCAGCAATGCTTCGAAAGATAAAATAGTAACTTTGATTAAGCATATTTTCAGACTTGGCCTTAGACTTTAGACGGCAAATAATTTCTCAACTTTTTCCCTCAACAACGCGAACATTTATTCTCCTTTGTCGGACCACCATCCCCGTCCACTGTATCCAATATCATTTCGAGAATATTCACAAACTCGGCGTGTACGCAGCATTAAGCGCACTCGAAAGAAACACATTTTTATCCAGCACGGCAGAGTTGTTAATGGAGCCTTCCAGGATTCTCCCGTAGGTTCCGTCTCCTCGTAAACTCCTCGCATCGTCTCCCGGTAATTTTTCGCTCCGGCGGGTCCAATTACTTGGGCGTTACGCAGACCGAGGGAGACAATCGCGGCAAACGGTATCCACCTCGAGGACGAAAGCCACCAGTTGCATCTTCGCCAAAGTCTTGCACTTGGAAAGGGCGAGAGAGAAAGACGACGACGCGTAGGACAAGCCTTTATTCATTGTGGCGATGCATGTGCACGAGGACGTTACATGCGCGGCTGCCAACTCCTGCATCATCACTTTCCCCCGTCACATGCCCGCGCATTAATAATGACCGTGAGCCCATACCCGCGATAAAAAATATGCTTGACGAAGGGAAAGAGAAGGGCAAGGACGAGGCCAAAGTCTCAAATACTAACGTTTGAATGGGAATACAAATCCGGATGTTGAGATGTTGATAAGGAAGAAGGCGATATCTTCTCGCCAACAGCGAACAATTTGACAAATGCAGCTTCTCTTTTAACCTGAAGGAATAACGAGCGCGGAAAAAACAATGCCCTCGCGGTGTCGGTTTTTTTGTTTTCATTTTTATTGCCTCCGCTGTTCCAACGGAATTCATTTGTCGAACCGTGGACCCAATGAAATTTAGTTATGTGTGTAAAGGGCGGGTGTGGTGGCGGTGGGATGGGTGTTGGCCGGGGTGGGGTGGGGGGTGGGGGGAAGAGAATTTCCTCTCGCGCGCCTCGAATAGCTGGCTGGGAAAGTAGGTCGCTCGTAATGTGGAAGAATTGAGTGTTACGCTCTAAGGGAGAGTGCGTCGGGGTGAATTGCAAGCTCAAAGTGCTTGTGTCCGGGAAAATTATATTTGCCTTTGATTGCTTTATTTATTTTATTATGCGAGCTTATAATGAGATGCAAGAGGCTGCCGTGCCGTTGTAAATATCGATAAAGAGCGCAAATTACGTGGCGATTTGGAAAACGTATGATAATGTGCTTATTGACAATAATTCACCGTATTTGATTAAGCTATTATAATAGAAATGATTATTTTTAAAATTATACGACGAATAATTGTAATTATTATTGTAATGATTGTTAGGCTACTCGATGGAATTCTTGCTATAAAAATTGGAAGAGCAATCGTTTAAACTTTGAAACACAAATCTATAATATTAACTTGCTATTATAATATAGTGGCATGTACAATTGCATTTCCTTAATAATTCGTAGTATGACTATCTATTTTCTCATTTTATAAAAAAAAAACACAAAACAAAACGGTACACACCATATATCTATGAACGTATTGCTTGATTAAGTTTAAGATAAAAAGTAATTGAATAGCAAAAAATAATCGGAATAATCGTACAAAAAACATTTAATCTCTAGTGATCGATTTGTACGCGTTTAGTTGATTGCAAAAAAGTCATAATCTTCACTAAAACGGGAATATTTTTTCTGCGTCTCTGTCTCTCTTTCTCTATCTATCTATCTATCTATCTAACTATCCAACTATCGGTCTGTCTATCTCTCGAAGCGAAGACAGCTAATGAAAAAGGTAGAAAACAAAAACGAGCATTATGTAGAGAATTATTGGCGAATCGATCGTTAATGTAATAAAGGCAGGTTGCGAGCGCATATTATCGGCGCTCGTTTCAAAAATAAAAAAGCGTAACGTTGAATTTCAATCCGACCGACCGCATGGAGCGATGCATTGTTAGCTATTTTATTAGGAACGATAAGTACGCGACTGGCTTTTGCACACAGACAAGCGCCTACTCTGTGTGTGTTAATAATTCAAGGTGGAAAAGTTCGACCGCCGAGGCGAAAACTAAAGTAAATCAACGGAAATGAACGAGCTGCATTTTATCGATAAGCGCGGTTTTACAAATGAATCGAAAAGTCGCTGATTTTTTAACGAAAACGAAAGTTCAATTGTACCTCCGGCTCAAAGTTATTAAACTTTTAATTGATTTGCCAACAACTTCTTATTCTCAAGCGGTTTCGCTCGAAAGAAAGAAACTCTCGATGAAGCTGTCGCCTTTACGAACCTTCGATACGATTTTGCTCATAAATTCTCAGCTTCTCTCGCCCTTCACAACCCCACGACAATTACATTTGCACCAAATATTTATCTCGTGCGCCATAATGAACTGAATTCAATTTTTCGTCCTCGCGAGACATAAAGCGTTCGTCGGCGTGGCGGCGAGTGACTTGAAACTTTTGAGAAAGCTGGTCGCGCAAGCCGTGAGCTCGGAAAATTCGCGGAGCCGCTCGCGTCCATTGAAATTCCAAGGCAAGTGTAGATAACGTAAAGAGGGCCATTCGCAAAGCTCGGCATTATGTAAACGAGACGACGGCGAACTCAAAATGTCATCCTCGCCTCGTCACCCAAGCGCTGCCGATCGGGGAAATGTTGTGACCCGCATGTATAGTCCCAAGGTCTAAGCGCAAATACCCGCCGGCAAACTCATTCGCCATGAGAAATAAGACGAGCCACCCGGCCATTATGTGCCCACGTACCGGTGGTCAAATATTTTTTAATACATTATTCGCGACGGGGCGGAAGAGATGGGCGGAGGTGAGGGCGGAGGTGGGGGATTGAGGAGCACGTACGAATAACATCCGTTAAAAGGAAACGTAGAGGTCGTTTTACGTCTCCACGTCCCTGTTAGCAGCAAGGAATTATGCAGCCGCGATATTATTACGTGTGCGCGGATGTAAAAATGTTTGTAGCGGCGTTTAAAAAGTAGCGAGTCGGCTTCGCCGTATTTGGCAATTATGTATTGTTGGTATCTGTCGAAATGGCAATTGATGAATGCTTGCACATAAATAATAATCGCCTCCTATCGGAAGACATTAAATGGCAAATTTAATGCCAAGTTTTCATGCGACACACACCTTTGAACTCCTTCTTCTCACACGATGATTATGGAATTAAATGTTTCGCTCACACACACGTGTTTGTACAAATATTTAATTCCTAAATAATACACAATATTCTCTCATTTAGCGTGGAGATAATATTTAGAGCAGAGATAGTAGAGATAATAGTTATAGCTGTATTTTCTCCACTTATATTAATGGGCGAAAAAATGTAAATTTAATACAATTTATTTACATATTGTTATTCGAATAGGCGGCTTATTAAAAATTTGTCTTTGGCTATAGTAAATTTTTCACAAAAAAAATATAATATTAATATGAGTAATAAAGAGGATCTTTATTTTAATACAATTTGAGAAGGTATGTAAGTTAACATGACAATTATATAATAATTACATTTTTTCTATTTTCATTTACTTCATATCAACGAAAAATTCAAAACAAGCTTTATTTTTGTTTTTTTTTTTTTGTTTTGTATTTTAATTAGAATAAGCCTGCCTTACCAAGGATTAAAAAATCGCCCGCCTAGGTTATTTACAATAGTCTAGTAGTGTACATAAATTTTTACGACGCCCGCCAAGTATTTCTTTATTTCTAATATTTCTAAGACTGCGCACGAGAGTGGAGAAAAAAACCTCATCTACGCGGCCTGAAAATTACGCACACAGCAACAGCTTATATCTGTATTATTGTAATACAAATGCTTGCATTGTGAGATATTTACACTTTAGAAGTATAACTTTAGAATAGCTTTACGATGTAGCCCAATAACGATACGCATGCGCCCTCGCGCGTTTAGCTCTTGGCTTACGAGACACGGGATTGCCTTCAATGGCGAGTACTTAAAACTAAAATTGCATCGTTTCTCCGAAACTATATTTAATTTATACGGAGAGATGTATTTGAACAGTCCTAGTGTGTTAATTGTTCGGTTAAGTCACGAGTACCTGCCATGTTTATAAAGCAACAAGTTGGAGCAAAAATCGCTTGGACTCCCTACTAATGTTACATTGTAATAATATGTGATAATTTCTTAAAATACATCGGCTTATTACGACAATTATAATCACGAGAGTTATTAGTTACTAAATTCTACCATTTTTATATATTCATAAAATTATAATATATATATATATTGCATAAGCAGAACTGTTTTCCCATAAAAATTAAACAAAAGCTCTTGCACGCGCAGTAAAACATCTATATCCAATGTATCGTTACAACTAAATTACAAATCCATTTACGACTGAAGTCAAAAATCATCAGACAGTAAATTTCCGTTCTAAATAATGTTCAGGAAACATTGTTTAAAAAATATTGGAATACTACGTATTAATGGAAAGACGGGCGATTATCCATAAAAGCGAAAAATTGTTTATTGCCTTCTATTATTTGTAAATTATATATCCCCATTCTTGTGGGGCAATAACAAAAAACAACAAAAAATAACAATAGGTGCTCCATAAAGAGTAAACAATATTTATATTTGGGCGCCTTAAAAATTATAATATCGTATGTAGCATAGTGGGACGGGATTTGTTGGATTGTGCTTAAGTATTCCATTGACGTTCGTTTTTAAATTTATACGTATTGAAGGATATAAAAAGCGGATTTCACGCAGACACATATTTTCTGTTTTATTTCTTCGCGCGAATACTAAGATCCATTCGCCGGTTTATACGAAACCCATAAACACGCATTTACATAATAGAGTATTGTATTCCCAACGTATTATTTTTCTCTTCTCTTTTCTTTCTCTTACCTGCACAAGCCAATCTTATTGCCCTCGCCTACAAGAACCAGCGTATCGACGGGGAATTGCACACGTGTGTGTGTGTGTGACGCGGGATGGGATAAAGAAGATCGCGGGCGCGTGATTTTCTTCGCTCTCAAATAATCTGAAATAGGAAGTTACGACAGGCGCATATGTCGCGATTAAAGCAAAGTAAGTCCAGGGGATTAGGGGCTGGGCGAGCTTAAGGTAAAAATCCCTCGACCATCAACTTTTCTCTACGCTGGCTCATTGTGAGAGAGTCGTCCGGGGATCCAAGTTGGCGTTGCTCGGGAAAAACGGCCGAGCCGGCGACACGCGCTGATCGTCCAGCGGAATCACGTACCACTCTAATTGCCGTCGATGCTACTGTTATTACGCCCCCCTCCACCCCACCTCCACCCCCCGTGTACCTCTTCTTCCGCCTAACCCTCGCTTCGTTCACGGGCAGAGAAGTGCTTAGAGCGTTCGGGTTTTTTTGCTGTTGTTGTTGCTGTGCTCCCCTCGGAACTGGGAGTCGAGGAGGCCAAGGTCCGCGAGTTGCGCTACACTGACCGCGCATCCACGTTTTATCAAGTGCGCCGTGAAAATATCTTTTGGCCTTCCCATGGCGGCTGGTCGCATTAGCGTGGAGGCGCGTAAGATTCTTAAGCGTGCCAGGCGTTAATTATAGTGGAGGCTTCGGTGTCTAATGGCTTAGCTAGTGTTGGCTGTTTGAGTTGACTTTCGGTCGTGTGGTGTGCGTACGTCGAGATTTTAATGACGATAACGCCAAGTCGTGGCGATGCTTTAATCGAGCGTAGTTCACCGCGTGCAGCGAGCAATGGATTTAGCTCGTGAAAATAACATTGTTTCGTGTGTGTCGGGTGAGACGGTCTCAGCGAGAGAAATGTACTATAGTATGTAAAAATTTTGTGTCCGCGCGCGCGCGCGCGCGAATGCAACTGTAAATTAAATGCACGTTATTCAAACATTTGTCAATAAGGCTTTGTGTCGCGCATGGAGGCTAATTGTATATTTACGACTCGGTACTCGCGCCCCGTAAAGTTACACTCCAGACAGATTAGAAATATTAATTTAATTGATTTATCGATCAGACGCTCGTTTTCCTACGAGATCTGCAACTTATTTTACGGGAGCTCGATGGTGGCAATAAAGCAATTACCTATCGAGAAACCGAATTCATTAGACCAATTAATATGTCCTCGGAGATAAAATGGATAAAAATGTTATTTGAAAATGGTGTTTGATAAATAAATCCTATTATCACGTAAGATTAACATTAATTGCAGTCGATGGCCAAGTATTTAAGATTTTACACGTCACATTGCAGAAAATAGAAAAGAGTCCGTATTTTCTTCTTCTTCTTCTTCTTCTGCTTCTTTTAAATAGAAGCATCATAATATTATATATTCATACGTTGACGTACAAGTATAAAATATTTACGTGCAGTTGCCACTAATGCGATTACAGTTATACATAAACGACCTTCATTACCGGGGCTTCAATAGATCCAAACTATGCATAAGATGTATGTATGGAACAACTTGAGCGCGCGCTCGCGCGTAGACATTAGAAATTTACGAGCAATTGTCATATCAAGTTATTATTTATAGGATAATGAAAAAAAGATACAAAGTTAAAAAAAAAAAGCATTAATGTGATTACAGCCATTGTTACGTGTGCATTTCATACACGGCATTTGATTAGAATTGCCGCTGATATAAAAACTCGCGCGTTCTTTTCTGCCAATGTTATTGTAGCAGAGGGAGTATTTAGTTTTTAAAGAGTGCAATGCAACGAGTATGAAGCCATTGTGGTGTAATGTAATGTAGAGAGGAATCTTCATGTTGAGTATAAGCTTCACATTGCCGTATGATCAAATATTGGCGCGACGAAATTCTCAAAGCATTTTCGGGGAAAATGCGAGGCAAGCATGCAATTAAGAAGAAAATTGCGTTGGCAAGCGAAGCGTTATATCTTTTGAAGGAGAAATGTTTTACTGGCAGCGAGGGTACGAGAGCCACCGCCGTCATTTCACAAACGCTTTTCAAGCTCGGCTGCATTTACGGGAAGCAAGTTCTAGTTCTAGCCCAAGTCGCATTAGTCCCCGTGACTTTGGTGTGTAAGCAGCCGCGCTAATTTATTGGAAATGTCGTGGTAGTAGTACGCGCGGGCCGCTGCCCACGCAAATCGAAAAACCGACCAAACAGCCAAGCCAGACACGCTCGGCTAATAGAGGCTCTATCAAGTAAGACGAGGTACTTAATTCTGCGATCCTCGAGCTCTCGAAAGTCGAGTCACTGAAGTAATAACGCGGCCTTGCCTACCTTTCCGGCCCTCCGCGCATTTCCATTTCCATTTCCCTCCCTCAACGGCTGTCTGATCGCTGACACCTCGCCCTCTCGCTTATCAATATACCAATTCCAAGGGCAACGGCTCTTAACGCTCAGCTGCAATTGTTTATTCGATAGGTGAGTCGGTAGGCCGCTTTATAATCGGCCCTCCCCCATATAATTGCCACGATGAAATGAGGAGGGACAATGGGATGCTGCACTTGAGTCGGTGGGAGGGAGATTCTTGGAACGAGGAATGGGCGCGTATTAAGTAAGGAGTCGGGCGACGATGGCGGCATTTAATTTGACTCGATATGCTTGCGGAGCCACTATTCATTGGCAGCAGCAGCAGCCCTTATCGATTGCAGTGAGGTTGGACCATCGACAGGGGAGCGAGAGGAAGGGGGCGCACATCCGCACTGGGAATCGCGTGGAAAGTCGGAACGTCGCGACTCGACATTTCCATCCGACGAAGAAAATCCGAGGCGCGTAGGGCCCGAAGCCACGTGACTGGCCGGCGTCGGCCTGCTTATTCCGGGCTCGTGAGCACGAGCCGAGGGCGTCTTGTCTCGGAAGCTCTTGTGATTGCCGCCGTGAGAGCTGTCGCTCCGCGTTTCATGAATGCACGACTTTCAGAACATGGCAGTATGCTAAGATCGTGGCCATACGTGTCAGCGCTGCTTTCCATTTCTCTGGCTTTTATGGCTCGACGGAGCCGCGTCGTGTGTTGCATGCGTAAGAGGCAAGCTCCTGTGCATCGGAAATTTACGGGGAAATTTATCGCGGCCCTATTGAATTTCCCTCTCGGTTATGCCAATGTGGCTGCAGCTATACTTTCATATTTAACGTATTATTTATTCGAGATCTGCTTTCGCGAGCGCGTGTTTGAGGATATTTTTTTTATGCTTTTCCTAGGGAATTCGTCGGTTTATGCCGCGTTTAAGTATTAATTGATTCGTTGGTGTTAAAGTGCGAATATCCATTGAATGTCAAGTTCGTTTGATTTTCGAGCGAGTAAGAATTATAATTGTTAGCGCTCTTTAATAATCGACATTAATTATCTGAAATTTACAATGTCGACGGTAATGCGTAAGCATGGCCCAGCGGTTTTCATAAGCACATCCACCATCCATGTTGAGGGAAAATTGTTTCACTTTAGACGAGTTGTTGGAGCAGCAGCAGCACTATATATTTTATACTTTGCACTTCAATTTATCAGTGGACGATGAAAAAATAAAGAGAGAGAGAGAGAGAGAGAGAGAGAGAGAAAATCGCAATTAACACGGATGTTTATTTTTCAAAAGTCCGTTATGTTTTAGGCCTAAAATTAATCCAAGTTTTTCAAACATCTCCCCCCACCCACCCACCAACCCTACCAAAAAAAAAAAAAAACTCTTTTACGGATTTCTCAGTTTATTTGGCAAGTAGCGACCGACTTGGCCATCTCAATTTAGGTCACAACTACAAACTCTCCTCGGCATTAAGAAATCGGTACTTTATACGCTCAACGAGTCAACGCAGATTTAATTGGGCGCGTTGTTGGTGCGGCTTTTTCGTCGATCCTTGTAATGATGGGCCATTCTTAGGATTTCCGCTTTAATGTTCTGGCTAATCGCGGACATTCCTCTTGCGCGACCTCACTTGCATTTATAACGCGCATAAGCGCTCGCTCACTCGGAGCACCTGAAGTTTAAGAAAATTGCAACTAATTATCATAAAGTACGAGCGAGTTAACGTATTCATCGTGTATAGCTCAGGGCCACATTGCATCGAAATCTGAGGCAGAATAGAAGAGTTAAAATTTATCGGTCAGTTGAATCTACCGAGTGAACTAAGGTGAAAAGTACACGGCACTTGAATCGCCGATGCATCTCGCTCCCGCGGCCTACTCAAATACACCCAAGTGCAAAGCCTTGGGTGTATGGCGCGCGCGCACACCGACACACACATGCATATGTAAATATAAGCAATGACCCTGTGAAATCGCGGTGCTGCGTGTCACATTATTTGCGCAAACTCAAACGATCGGCGGCCTGTTGGAGGTAAAGCCGCGGCCCCGGTTCCACGAGGAAGTTGCGCGTCGTCGGCGCCTGCGCGAGAATTCGCGCACGACGTCGACTCAGCAAGTGCGAATTCCTTCGGCGGAGGTAGGGACTCGAGGACGAGAACAGGTGTGCGTGGCTCGCGTGCCAAGAATTCGCGATAATGCTCCATGGCAATTGCGTCAATTGACTTTGATGGACATGACATGCTCCTTTTCTTTCTGTTGCAGACATACCAGAAATTCCGGAGAACATCAAAAACTTGCGTTCCCTACAAGTTGCCGACTTTAGCAGCAATCCAATACCCAGGTAATTTGGACTTTATTTTTTATCAATACTTTTTTTCTACCCGCAGGCTCCCGCATTAGATTACGAGAGTCCAAAATAAAACAAAAATTTTTTACGCACACGCATGCGTATAGACATTAGATAATACTTTTATCCTTCGTCATTATTAACGCGGAGAAAACATTTTAATCCAAATTAAATTACAACCAAGCATTTATGAGCGAGTGCATACCCGGGTTATAAATTACATTTGTTTGCATTCTTTCCCTTCCATTCTGTATGTATAATAATAATAATAATAATAATAATAATAATAAGGTGGAATTGCAAGAATGACGGACGGTATTTTCTTCTTAAACCCACTGTGAAATTCATCGAATTAATTAACCGTCTTGGTAATAAATGTTTTATCATGTAACACGACAATGTTCGTTCGATATAATAATAACGTTTCATGCATCGTATAATAATAATAACACTCGCAAAATAAAACAATTGGATGAAAATTTGCGTATATGCAGCGTAATTTTCAATATCCATTGAATTACGCGACGAATGAGAAAAACGTACAATTTCGTTGTTGAGTGGAGTTGTAATGCTTTTATTGACAGACCGAAAAAAGCGCGTTATTTCGGAAAAAGTAATTTCATCAACGAAATCCTTTAAATAAATAAGAACTTTATTGAATTTACAAGCGGGCTGAATATATAATTTTTCCTTCAAACAGACCATTGTTTGTTCCTTGTGTACTTTGGAAATGTCGATGATTTGATAAGATAGGACAACTTATTTATTTATATTTGCAATTGTAGCTTTGACACAGTAACGATGAAGGTAACCTACATTTGTTCGCATGGAATAAGCTTTCGATATGGTAATGGATAAAAAATTTATTGCGTAGAGTAAAAATAAAGTTAATTAAAACGGTGAATCACTTGTCGATTGTCGCAAACGTTTTTTTAATTATAAATAATCGTAATGCATTTTTGTAATGTAAAAATGTACGTAGTATTATCATTGCATACTTGCTGTGCTCTCGTACTCTACACACTTGATTGTGGAACGGCAAGAATTCTCCATTATCGATCGTTTCATAAGTTTTTTTTGATTTTATACTGAACTCGCATTAAGATCATGTTTTAGGTAACTCGCACGATAAACATTTATAATGTGGCGTCACATTTTCCAAATACCTTCGCTCCTTATCGAATATTGTGTTATTGAAAAGCATGTCGTACCGCATTAACAATAAAAGTCATTACAAAATTCAATATCCATTAATTCTCTTATTAGAGAATTTCCCCTGTGCACAACTCATTATACATACATAAGTATATTTAATCAATATCTGTACTCTTACGATAATTTGTCAGTTTATCTAAGCTCGAGTAAATATGGATATGCACGATACGCTTTATTATTAAAGTTTCAAAGATGCATTTAAACGCATTTCGAATTGGACAATTGACGATAATCCTAATTTCTAATGTTTTGCAAAATTACAATTGCTTTGTACTTTATAAGCAGTGAGCGTGCCTTTCTCATCAAATTTCACAAAATACAATTTGTTGTCCAATTCTGTCATGAAATTGAACATTCAAAGACAGCAAAACGCTGCATTGAGATAAATGATTACTTGAGCGTGAAAATGTCACGTGTAAAGAGATAATTACGTAACATGCAATCAATTCCGGTTGTCGCTAAGAATTTGTTCACAATCTTGTTATGTTGTTCAAGCAAATAGCGATTATGATACTACTGCTGTCCATTAGTTATTACATTATTACTGCGTGCAATTTTTCTATAATGTAACGTTAAAACATTGTTTAGTGCACAGGAGCTTTTAAGAGCTTATAAGACGGTTAAATACTCACCAAATACAATTTTATGCTCCCACATAATGTTTATCAGCCTCGTGAGGCGCAGGGTGGACACCTCGTTTCGCGATATGATTATTAAGTATAAGGATAATTCAAATAAAGATGCGCGTATAGATCGTAGATAGTGATCTCGGTTGGATCTTGGAGCGTCCATCGTGGAAACGGAAAATTCCAGCCGAGTGAAGCCGCAAATACTTACGACTCATCTTCATTTCTGTGCCACCCGTCATTCGCCACACACACACATACTCTTCCACATGAAATGTACCTTTGACTTGCGTTCCCTTAGAATTCTAAAGAGTATTTGGAATATATATGTTTTGGTGAAATTCGAAGAACCTGAAGATAAACAAGGCTTATTGTTGTGTGTTTCAGGCTTCCTTCCGGATTCGTGGAACTACGAAATTTGACGGTCCTTGGCCTGAATGATATGTCTCTTTCACAGTTACCGCCAAACTTTGGAGGGTAAATCATCGCCTTTAATATTTTTTTATCTTATTCACATTATGTATTTATTTAATTTGTCTTATCGGTTTGGCGCAATTAGCGTATCCGCGCTTGAAATTGCATTGGATTTGCTGGCCGATTAAAATTAGATTGAAAAGTTTTTCAATAATACTCCAAAGAGTACAAAGATTGCCAAGTACAAAAATTTAAAAAAAAATGTTTCAATACTAATCGCATCAGTTATACTTGTTTTTACTATTTCTATATAATTGCAGTCGTTTGCCTTTTATTGCTTTTAATATCTTGCCATAAGCACACTATTGCACACAATTATTAATACAATAAGGCAAAGAGTTCGTGATGCTGAAAATTGAAATTTCCTTGAAAAAAAAAAAAGTGACTCGGCTCTATATTTAAAATTCTTCTTCAAAACTGATTAGTCTAATATTCTCAACTGCTTTTAGAAAATGCTTAAGCAGTTCGTTCTGTTCTATTTCAGTCTCGAAGCACTGCAGTCACTGGAATTGAGGGAAAACTTGCTCAAGTCATTACCCGACAGTCTTTCGCAGCTGAAAAAGTTGGAAAGGCTAGACCTTGGGGATAATGACATCGAAGAATTGGTAATTTCTATTTTATTCTAATACGTCGAGCCACTCGGCGGCGTATGAAGTGGCCACTTTTCATTTTCTTATCAAAGCACCGCCACTACATATAAGCCAGATAGGCTTTACAAAAGTAAGCCGTTTGCTGCAATACTTGAGCGGACTTAGTTTGTTCGCAAGTGTAATTGTGATTAATCTCTTATTTATTAAGAAAGTTTTTCCGCTTCTATATTGAGGCTTATTACATGGATATTGTTTTTTGTCTATATTTAGAGCTTGGATTGTTTAAAAGTTCGTGAAATTTTAAATAAACTATCGATTCGAATGAGTAAGACGAAGGGCAGTATCGTATGCAGTATTATACAGCTAATTTTATAATAATTTTTTTTTTTTAAGATAAAAATGTCAAGTTATAGACGCGTATACACAACTATGCACGCTATTGAATTTTATCAACTTATTCAAATAAACGACCGAGAATATCATAATATACATTTAAAAGTACATTTTCAACATTATTACGATTATTATTATTACGAGCAATGTTTTATTATGAAATATTAGGGAACTTTAGAAAGGGGGAATTAAAAACGAAAGGAGTATTGCGAATGGCAACCAAGACCTTTTAATTTACAATAATTCGAAAATATTCGCTAAAAAAGATAAGTTAATTATCAGCGTGTCTTTATTACTTATTTAACATTGCTAAAGCGCATTTCAATTAATCTGCCAATGAAATTAAATAGTTTGTCCATCAGCTGTCAATTCACCGTACTATTTTATTACCGAATACACGAAATTTTTTTTTTTTCATTTAGAAATTTCGCATAAATTTTAAAAATTAAATCCAATGTTGCGACAAACATTATCGACAGGCTTTCGCCAATCACTTATACTCATTTATAACGTTTAAAATTATTTACATTGATTTGCAAATAAAAAAAAAGAAAAAAGCACAATCGCCGCCCATGTACGACGAAAATTGTAAATTATTAAAAGACCTCTCATTTATCCTTCCAATTTCAATTCATTAATAATTGAAGCGAATGCAAATGTGCCTCAAATATTTAAAAAAAAAAAGAAAAAAAAAATTCAATCTATATTTGCACGACCGAGTTTATCGTTCTTGGGATATATAATTCGCGATTAGAGAATCACTTGGTTAATCTCAATCGAGCGAGCCTGGCCCCATCAAAGCCTCGACCGTCCCCATAAACTTGGCCTTGAATTACGATTAAAATACTTCTCACTTGGCATTGGCTGGTCACCACAGCCGCCACACATAGGTAAGCTGCCGGCGCTCCAGGAACTCTGGCTGGACCACAACCAGCTGCAGCATTTGCCCATGGAAATCGGGGAGCTGAAGACCCTCGTGTGCCTCGACGTCTCGGAGAATCGGCTGGAGGACCTGCCGGAGGAGATCGGCGGCCTCGAGTCCCTCACCGACCTCCACCTCTCCCAGAACGTCATCGAGAAGCTGCCCGACGGCCTCGGCGACCTCACCAAGCTCACCATCCTCAAGGTCGATCAGAATAGGCTCTCGGTGCTCAATGCCTCAATCGGCAGTTGCATCAACCTCCAGGAGCTCATACTTACCGAGAATTTCTTGCTCGAGCTGCCCGTCTCGATAGGGAAGCTAGTCAAGCTCAACAACCTCAATGTCGACAGGAATAGTCTACAGTCTCTGCCAACGGAAATTGGTAAGCTCCTTTCAATACCGAGTAATGGAAGGTAATTGTAGTTTTGCATTACTTTGGCAAAATATTGTGATTGCCCTTGGTGCGTATTATTGTACAATTGTTCGTTCGCCAGAGGACAATTGACAGATTTTACAATTATACAAGATTATACAAGCCGAAGCAATAATTTTATGGCAATTACGACTCGTGCTCTAAACGAGATAAATGCCATTAATTAGGAGTAAATTAGGAGCGATAATTTTTTTTAAGAAAACTAACTTGCACATCTGCGTGTCTATGGTAATTTTTCGAAGCCCCGCGGTAAATGAATATACAAGAAATTGTTTGATTATCGGAGAAAGTGTCAACGTGTAACACATTGGCATGTTGTTGCTTAGCTTTCGGGCATTTTTATGAAAATAGAAGCCTTTGGAGTCAAAATTTGAGTGCAGTTGGCATCAAATTGAATATATTTCTTACGCTTACTTTGTCTCTCTCATGGAAAAGTAGGATATATATTTTTTTTTTATCGATTTTCTTATGTTACCTACCTTATGGAATTATAATCTATTCGCTACAATGCACTAATGAGTAATGATTTTCATATTTTATTGGAAAAAATTAATAATAATAACAAATAATGAAGGCTCATATTAGACACCTATTATGCCTTTAATGAAAAACTGAACTTTAATTAAATTCCAAAGTGTGCCTAATTGTACTTGTTTTTCACGAGGATATTGATCAAAGTTTATTGTAATAACTTATGCCTTGCAAACTTAACGCGAACAAAAATATCAAAAATTTGCCACCACGTTAACAAGACTTTGATACACTATCGTCTTCAACATAAAGTATGAATTATTTTTATGTAACTTTTGGCATTCGTTAATAGATAGCAAAACAAATTCAATAAGCATGTGCCAATTCCACGAAGCTTAATCATTATTTATAACAATTACTTAAAAAATCTAACTCTATAATTTTGTCTCACATTTATAGAATTATAGTTTGTATTTAAGAAATGGTTTGCCCCCATACGCGTCTTTGCTACATTTTTAATGCATCTTTTAAAAATCCGCAATAATAATCAATTCGATCAAATTGTTATACTCAATTTAAATCGGCAACCAATAATCGGAGGTAAAAGTTTACAAGTTTTTTTTTACATTTAATTTAAGTTACTTTGAATTTGTAATATATATATATATATATATATTATGACGGCGGATATCAAATATTGAATATCGATTATAAAAGTGGAGAATTCGTTATCAATATTCAATTTCATTACCGATTAGTTCGCTTTGGTGAAAAATATTTGATCCAGCCTTAAAAGGCAAAAGCACGCTCATTATTAATATGGACATGTGATTTTTAATAAAATAATATTTACACACCCTCCTTTTACTTTATAATAGTGGAGCTCCCTAATGATGGCTAAGATATTATAAACGCGCAGTTTACATTTGCACGATTTGCACTTGGCATTTATGCTAAAATCGATATCGTTTCGAATATCTCTTTCTGAATTCATCAATGGCTCAAGTATTTCATACATATATATATACACATATATACATATAAAGGAAAATGATATCTCCCGATCTGATAATGCCAGATCCATCGTGCTCATTCAAAACTTGCACTACCCCTCCTCCCCTCCATCCCCTGACTTACTTTACTTCATTGCAATGCAACGAAGAAATGCCCAGGAACGATATTCGATAAATAAACGCATTCTGCACCACTAACCCGATCAGGCCAACAATCGGGCCCCCGCGATAAGCATTCCATATCGTAAATGAGGAACGGCATCGCGATAGTGAGGCACGAGTGCAACTATCGGCAAAGGTCGGCTCGACGTGACGAGAGCGAGCGAGCGCTCGAAACTTAAACTTAACTTATCACGGATGCCGGCGAGGCACTAATATTTATCTCCAACCCCCTTTCTTTATGTTCCCGTTTGTCCGCGGAGCAGGCAACTTGAAGAAACTCGGCGTCCTCTCCCTGAGAGACAACAAACTACAGTATCTACCGACGGAAGTTGGCCAGTGCACGGATCTTCACGTCCTCGACGTCTCCGGGAATCGACTGCAGTACTTGCCCTATTCCCTGATAAATCTCAACTTGAAGGCGGTGTGGCTGAGCGAGAATCAGGCCCAGTCGATGCTTACCTTCCAGACGGACATCGACGAGGAAACCGGCCAGGAGGTGCTCACCTGCTTCCTCCTGCCCCAACTCGAATATCACAACGACGGTATGTGCTTGGATTCTTTAAGTCGTGGCCAAGGTCAACGGCACTCGCCCATCACCGAATGGCCAATCAGTCAGCCACCCACCATCCAATTTCAACGTAAAGTCCGCTCGTTTCGTAGCCCCCGCGATGATTATGATGATGGTGGTGGTCGTGGTGGTGGTGGTGGTAATTCTTCGGATTATACGCTTGACTCTTCCCTCGAAGCAACGGCTCGAAACGAGACGAATATCTTGCCGAGGAATTTTCTTTAGGAATTTCCTCTCGGCTCGGTCGGCTTCTCGCCAACAGGTCGGATTTCAATAACCCACGCGCTTCGCGTTTATTCGTTATTAAAGCGCCGCTTACTCGATAAACGCCCAACTAAAATCATCTAGCGCCCCCCCGGTGCCGCGGCTACGTAAGAGAGAGAAGGAGCGAGGAGGAGGAGGTGTGAAATCATGTGTTCCGATGGTCCGCAGAGAGCTCGCGTCTGGGCGCGATGGTCGGCGTGCGGAACAACAACACGTCCTCGGCCTCGGCGACCTCGGCCGTCGGGATGGCCGGCGAGATGCGCGAGGTCGGGGCCGGGAGCAGCGACGAGGAGGCCTGGTCGGAGCGCGAGCACTCGAGGACGCACTCGGTGAAGTTCTCGGACGAGCCGCCTGAGGCCGACAAGGAGGTGAGGTATCCCCGGCTAACAGCCCTCCGCACCACCGACCTTCCCCCCCCCCCCCAACTTCCCTCCGCCCAGCCACGTCCCAGTCGTGCTCCCTTTAGCGACACGCACCGCTCTGTTCTCTTGCTGTCTCTCTAATTATCGCGAGGGAGGATGAAGCCGTGCATGGGTGGCTTTGCCACGCTCACTCGCACTGCAGTTAACGCGCTCGAAGTGGGGTGAGGTCGACGAGGACGCGCTCGCGTCACACTCTTAATTGCTAGTCGTTTGCCGCCGGCGCCGCAGTTATCGCTAACCGTTGCTGCTGTCGCTGTTGCTGTTGCTGTTGCTGCTGTCGCTGCTGTTGCCGCTGCCGGTGCTTCTGTTGCTGACACCACTCACGTCGCTAATACTGCTTCTGTTTTATGTTTCACTCTCCGCTCTTCTTTTCGTTCCTTTTTTGCGGATAAGCGCGACACATAACTTTTTATACGACCTCTTGCTCGTGGATTATAGGCATTCCGTGCTTAGTTCTCAAGATGCTGATGTCTTTTGACATCAAGGGAGGAGACCTTTTGGGGTATCGTATCTTGGTTGCAAATACCCAAGGTATTCGGATCTTCTTTTCCTCTTCTTCTTCTTCTTCTTCGTCTTCTTCTTCTTCTTCTTCTTTTTATTGGAGGCGAAATTGACCACGTAACGAGATACTTTGGCACCGCCGTGTGTCCTCTTATTTTACTTACATCAATATCCTTATGCGGTTTCTCTCCCATCCCCCCAAATTCACGATAATGATACTTTTATATTATTATCGATTTCTATGTAAGACTACCTCAACGGAATATATATACATATATATATACCTTGTTTGTTTTGTTTTTGTTTTTGTTTATGAAAAACACACGCAGACACACACACGCACAGGGGCACACATTCACAAGCACAAGAGCACGCACGCACGTAAATGTACGGCTGTGCCTTCAAAATTCAGTGTCTCTTTATGAAAAAAGTTGAAGGGACACGTGGGAATACGTACACACTGACTGGGAGCCCAATTTCTTCGGTCACTTGATTTTCTTTTTTTTGTTTTGTTATCGACATTGCCCTGCACAATTAATTCCAAAACTGGAGAGAATAATAGCAATTAGAATAGTAATGATTTTTCAGGTTTCTAATTTTTGGTTTCTCTTCTTTTGGTGCCTCGGTGGTACCGTCTGAGCAATTAAAAACGAAAAGGTATATAGTGCATCAACGTTATCTTTATGTTATATACATATATATATAGATCTATATATATCTATATGTAGTTGTTATTTGATACTGCACTGACGATACGATATCCTCTTATGTACAGTAGTGTGAGAAATTTTGATATATAGATATACAAACTTTTGCTGTCTATTTATGTGTGTGACTGCATAGAAAACGCATGGTATATAACACATATATATATACACACACACACATGCATACATGCATACATATATATGTAAATCATCAGCACGTAACTAACGACTTCACTTTAAACGAGCACCATCATTAGTTTATGTTAGACACGCGTCTCTACCTCTCACACGCGCGAGTACTTGCGACTTTTAACTAATTGCGCAATTCTTTTATTTTCAATTGACAATTTCTTCTCAAGCACCTCCTCTCATGCCATCACTACCTTCTTCAGCCCGGACCCTTAACCCGCCCCCCCCCGGCCCGCCCCTCCCAACTTTAATTTACGTTTTGTTTTTCGCGAGCGAACGCACTCGGCGGAGGATAAGGCATGCATATATAAGTAAAACCATATTTCCCACAGACTCCATTCGTCAGACAGAACACTCCTCATCCGAAAGAGCTCAAAGCGAAAGCTCACAAGCTCTTTAGCAAAGGAAAGAACGACAGTCGTTCTGGCTCCACGGACGAACAGGTCAGTATGGCAGATATTATTAGCTTGTGGATATCGACCGTGTCGTATGGTTGATAACTTGAAAGTTGATAAATGAAAAGAAAGAAAGAAAAAGAGAGAAAGAGACGCTACGTGTGTAGCGTGCGCGTCCTCGCGAGGAGCTCATTAAACGGTTGCTGTTACGCAGGACGTCTCGCAAACGTTCGGCCTGGACAAGGTCGAGGCCGACGCCTTCATGCACGAGGATTTCAATCGGTCCTTCGCCCAGCGGGAGGCCCAGGGCGCGGCCGTCGAGCTCCCGAGGCCGGCCCCGAGTCCCATTCAGAAGGAGTCGGCCAACGGCGGGGCGCACGCCGCCGTCACTAAGCCAGAGGCCATCGGTGTAAGTGTCATTAATAGCAATTTTCTTACAGGGCGCTTCCTAATGGCTATGTACTAAAATTTCCAACGTGTAACACTCATTGATGCCATCCCAATAAGGGTAAACGGGCGCCGTTAACTTACTCTAAGACAAAAGCTCGCTGTCCCCTTCCGCTTCCTCGGCTGCTCAGTCCTGGCCGAGGCAACTCTACTCTCGCGTTACCTGACTTTCAGTATTTAGCACTGGGAGAGCAATTTGCCACGGAGGATATGCTTACCTCTTGGCCTCCTTGGCCCTACTCCGAGGGCCAGTGCTCCTTTCGTTGCTCGCGTTGACAGGCGATAAATGGAGAAAATCTTAGACGTATCTTTTGGTACTTTGACACGAGGAGACTTTGTACTTTGTTTTCTCGAAAAGAGCTATTAAAGTGTTTATATTCTGGGAGGGAAGGAGAGCGGGATAGTCGGGTTTGAAAGTTGAAACATCAACTTGTTGACGAATTTTATTCTGTCTCGGCTTGGACAAGTAATTTGCGCGCACTTGCCGCTTTATTTAACCCGAAGGCATTATCTTTCAAGGGCATTGCAGTCGATTTGACGTTTATGATTGCTTTAAGCGCGTGCATAAAGCACTCTATGCCGAATAATATTATTCAAATCTTGATATGCGAAATCAGTAATGTAGAGAGAGAAAGAAAGAAAAAAAACTCGGCACTCCTTTACTCTTTTACGCGCATGTCCTTGCTCCCGTAGAGTACTTTCGACGAGTTCGTTAAATTCAAATTTCAATAAAACTCGATAACTTTATTAAGAACGACAATGAATTTGATTAGAAAGATAATGATGACAACAACAACAACAACAAAATTCGAAGCCAATACGTTTATTGATACAAGTGATACGAAATTCCGACGCATTTTCGGTTTTGGAATTTAGACTTTTTAGAAAATACGATCTCTCCTTCCTTGCAAGTTTGTTTTGATATTTTACGCTGCTATAAATCGCGTTAAAAGAGGATAGAAAATGACCTAAAGGCTTGATTTTCATTAGTCTGCGATTATTCATTTTTTCTTTTAGCATTAATCTAACAGTATCAAAATGCCCGAATGACGTCATCCCCGCACAACTACGTTTTTCATTTAACTTTACAATTCGTGCGCTCACTTAATACGAATAATCTGTTTTCCTCTGGCTACATACTGAAAATCATTGCCAACTTATTATTATTATTCGCTCTCATTAAAAATACGGAGATAATTTTTCATAAAAAATTATTCCAAGCAATTAATACATTAATAATAATTGCCCTGCCGTGCGGATGAAAAATAAGTAGTAGTAGTAGTAGTACGAGTATTGGTAGTGGTAGTCGTACGAAGGAAAGAAGGTCGATTAAAGAAGGAGCGATAACATTAGAGTAAGGGAACGCGTCCATGTTTAATCAGCTTTTGATGCATTTACAATGAGCTTAATTGCATAAATCAATCATACTTGGCAAAGTTTAAAGATGAATGAAAGTAAAGTGTGTAAGAGGAAGGAAGGGTCGTCGCATCTACTGTATATTGAAGTGTTAGAAAAGACGAAGATGGTGCATACGAGGCGCGTTGTGAGCGAGGGATCCTGTTTGCAGGACGCGGAGATGGAAGAGTCGGTAACGGGGTCGAGGGTTGGGTGTAATGACGATGACAATGACGAACATGATGATGTCGATGGCGTGGAGTCGGAGAACGAGGAAATGCAAAGGCATGTCGATTTTGCTATAACCGAGGATGCCGATTACGGCGGTGGGGGTGAGTCCGGGAAGCCGAACAGGCTTCATCGCCGGGACACCCCCCACCACTTGAAAAACAAGCGTATTCACAGCTCGATCGACAAGGACGAAGTTGCTTCCATCATTGCTCAGGTTAGCCTCCTCCTCCTCCTCTTCGTCACGATGGGCTCTCGACTTATTTATCTGCTGCAATTTATCATAAAGCCAAGCAATGAAAGAGTTTGGAATAAATTCGACTTGAGCTCGACACTTATTTCTACATGTGTATTCTCTCTCATTCTAAGATTGTAAACACTCTCTCATTATTACAGCAAGCAACCTTACATTGAGCTTTATTGCTTATTTGATTAAGAATATCATTGGGCCTTACGTAAAATTGAAAATTTTATTCTAATTTCGTATTTTACTCGCGGTGTTTTTGGACTTTGTAGACTCCCACGATAAGCTAGTTTCAAATTATATTTAAACAATATTTTTACGTGTTCGCATTTTTACACACCTACGTGTTTGCTCGAAGATTAAAAGTGTAAATAAATTACAATATTGAAGTAGTAAAGTACATCGAAATGTTGTCGAAAGTTAAATAACATTCTTATCGTGGAGTATATTTTTTAATTTAATTTTGTCATTATATATATATATATATATATATATTATGTACGATCAAAGGGTATTCTTTATCAGATATCTGTGTTAATATGTATTGTATTAATTCAAAGATTTAATGTTTCTATATACTAAACACTGTATTTCACAATGTACACTTACATTGATATGAAGAGGCATCACTTTAACATGTAAAGAAATCTATGTAGAGCTCAATATTAATTTTACATTCCTCTACGCGCGCGCGCATATGCATACGCATATGCATATATGTATATACATACGTACTTTCGTAAATGTAATAATATATGTGCCCTTGTATGTGCATGTACGTACGTACGTATGTATGTATTTGACTGGCCCTGCCAAACAATCGTTGTTATATATATATATATATACTTATTCTATATATATTTATTATATATATATAAAATATATTATATGTATATATATATTTATTTATTTATTACTTTATGCACTGAGAAACAATTTCTCTGGATTTTCTGTGCTCTTTGTTGTATAACAATTGTGCTTGATTAATTTGACGGATTCAGGAGACACGTGTTTAGGAATAAAAAAAAAACGAATGGACTGATGCTGAAAGATGGTAGATACAATGTATTGTTACTTGTTCATTTAACGCGAAGAAATTCTCAGTGATTTGGTGAATCCTGAATCCGCTCAAGTAGACGAAAACGTATTTGTTTATGCGATAGTAAGTGACGGCGCGAGTACGTGGGTAATTTTCAAGGATTAGTGTAGTTTCCGATAAATTTGTTGCCTTTGAAGTGGACACTTCCATTACCATGTAGCATTTTCTTTGTCGCACCTCCCTTTAGTCTCCCGTAGCTACAAACATTTGCTCCCAATGCCAGTTTGACTCTTGTGAATGCTGTCTTTGGAGTTTGCAAGGCAGATTTTTGCCCGCAGCATGGCCGATTATCCCATTACATTATACGTGTGCTCTATATAAATAATATATGTCCGGCTGCTTCTTTATGTACAATGAGAACGATATACATTATATGCCAGAGCCTTATCTCACTTTCTTACTTTCCCGCATCTTATACTTTCCCTTCAGTAGTATGTGCGCGCCTCAGCGTATTAACTCGTCACCCCTTTTCTCCCCCCCCACACCCGACCCCACCCACCTCCCCTCACACCTCACTATGATTGTTGCTGGCAGCCCTGTGTTTTATGTAACTTAGGTAGCTCGACTTTACTTTTTACTGTACAACTTGGACGTTCTCTACTGTACGTATGCCGAAGGCTTATTTATTTTACTTGTTTCGAGAGCGAGATTAACAAGAGGCCGGCATTGTGCGCCGCCGCCTCCTCCCATTTCACAAAGCTGCATAATCAATAACATCGATACCTTTCTTAACTTGCGTTGAGGCGCCCGGCTGTGAAAGTGCGGGCCGGGGGGGCAACTGTGCTCCGTGGCGCTTTCGCAGTCGGAAAAGCAAAGTCGTCTTGCATTTCCGCAGGCACTGATGAAAAAGACGGACGACGCGGCAGCCCCGACGACCATCGTCACCACGCCCGGGGCGACCACCTACAAGACATACACCGGCGAGTCCAACGAGAACGTAGACGGCCACAGCCAAGGTATGCATGCGACCCTCTATCCTTTTATCATTTATCCGCCGCTAATGCCCACTGTTTTATCATTGCCGAGATTGACAAGAAGTTGCCGTAAATACCGTAAATGCGCGATGTCTCGTCACAAGTAGGCACTCTGAGCGCCTGGGAGGTGCCTGTTGTTATGCAATTTTCACGATTATCACTTGGGACGATGCGCTGCGCTCGAGAGAGACTTATATTATGACACTGTTTGATAAAGATAATGCCTAGGAATGGGGTCGTGTATCGAGGTAAAATGCTCTTCCGAGCGATTAATAGTACGCGACGATACGAAATCAGGGATAATTTTCACGTCACGTTAAGAATTGTGGGCGTGATTGGCTGGTGTGGCTTCTCCTCCGTTGTTGCTTCGTTGCCGCGACAATAGAGGCATAAAGTGAAGCGCGCTCGCAACTTTCTTCCCCCCCCCCCTACCAATGTTTACGTGCCTCGGTGCTTTTTGACACGACGGCGGAGCGGGAGGGAGAGCGGAACGGAGGGCACGACAGATAGGCCGCGACATAAATGAACGCGACAGATAGATAGACAGATAGAGGGAGGTGGGACGGGTGGTGGTGGGGAGGTAGAGGAGAGGAGAGGTGAGGAGAGTCGTCGTCGTCGTTGAGATAGATACGATAAGATATCGCGCTATCGCTTCTACTCGTCGTCTTCCGTCGTAGCCGAGAGCCTTAGTCAGTCGCGATCGCCTCGAGAAATTACGTTTAATTGGGTCGGGAGCGCGTAGTGGCGAGAGAGCCAACATTTCTCTCGGCCCACGAGTCCCATTTAATCAAACCAATGCGAAGATGCCCAAAGTTTACAAGCTGTACGTGCGGCAAAGTGTTAAGCGGAGGCCGAAAATTCGGCGGCCCGTCGTCACGCGCGTACACAGTGCGTAGTTTCCGTTCCCTAACGGCACTAAACAATTCTCATTGCGCGTGACGAGGTGAAAATGATGATTGTCGATGCTGATGTTGCAGGTGCATTATCGGACACGGAGCCATCAATTGAGATCCGCGAGGAAGAGTACGAGATACAAATTGAGAGGACGACCGGAGGACTGGGACTGTCGATCGCCGGCGGAATAGGCTCCACGCCCTTCAAAGGCGATGACGAAGGCATTTTTATCTCGAGAGTAACGGAAGGTTCGTGTGGTGCACTCTTTCTCCTCCTTTATTCTTTACTAATGCTAATGGCAGCGTTTTCTCTTCCTCCGTGGTTTTTCCGTTATTTTTGTTTTTTTGTTTTTTGGCTTCCTTATGACATGTCGGGAGGAGCATCTCTCGTCGTTCAGTTGGCGTCAATTTTTTACGGCGCGATAAGCGGGCGGATCTCGAATTTAATCGTTGATTAATTGTGGCGCATTTTCTTGGAAATGTACACGACTATTGGTGCCGCTTTCAATGCGCGCAATACACAAACACAATGGCCATTGGTCTCGAGCGCCACGAAATTTTACGCCCCAGCAGCTTCAATCGCCAAACACTGCTCTTCCCGACAATGTTCCAAGAGCTCGATTAAGCTTGGCCGTCACCGTAATATCGTTATAAATTCAATGCAATTACCTTCTTTACAGGCGGGCCGGCCGATCTAGCGGGCTTGAGGGTAGGCGACAAGGTACTATCCGTCAACGGCATATCCGTCATCAACGTTGACCACTACGATGCCGTCGAGGTTTTAAAAGCCTGCGGTCGTGTTCTCGTTCTGGTTATTATCAGAGAAGTTACGAGAATAATGCCGCCATCGGAGCAGGTATGGTATAGTGCGTTCTCTCTTTTTGTTTTTCGCCCCTGTTTTTCTTCTCTCTCTCTCTCCCTCTCTCGTGCGGAGCTGCAGCGGCACGCATTTATTGGCCGAAAGCCGCGGCTTTTATCGGAATTAAATTTATTAGCGCCTTTTGCCTTTCGTATTGCTCGCGCTGCTTTATCTTCCTCCAATTTAGCCGGGCTCTCTCGTCGCTCCCCGGCCGACGATCTACTTTTCGCATTGCGAATTACAGTCCCCTCGCTCAAATAAACAATCGAAAGCGCGACAATTGCAATTTGGTAATCGCGAGCTGTGGTAAGCGCAGCTTCGAAAGCGCTCGAGAGTAAGCTTATTGTCGGTCGTGTAAGGCCGATCATGCAATCGAGACTTTAACCAGCAAATTTCAATATTCAGATGTCCATGAGAAAGGACTCGGTGTGCTCGAGTATGAGTACCAGCCGAGCGCCGAGCGCGACATCTTACGTATCCTCGACAACGCTCTCCCATAATCTCGAGAATGGCGAAGCCGATGATACGATAAAGGTTGGTAACTTAATATGCCTGGAGCTATAAAGGCCGTGGCCGCGGTGACGCATGCTCATAACTTTCCTTTGTATTTGGCAGCGAAAGAATTCCGAGGCTTTGCTGACCTCGGCCAAGCCACACAGTCCGGATCCATTGGTGCCCGTTTTAGTTCACACGACGTTGATTAGAGATCAAAATGGATTAGGTTTTAGTATCGCGGGCGGCAAAGGCTCGCCACCGCACAAGCCCAACAGTGATTCCATATTTATCTCGAGGATAACCGAGGGCGGAGTTGCGCAGAGGGACGGCAAATTGTGCGTCGGGGATAAGGTAGTGTCGGTGAGTATCGTCTAATAATTGGATATTCCGATCGGTAAGCAGCCGTGACAAAAGGTATTGGTATTAGTACGCATTACCTCTACTATTTATTTACCCTACTTTTGACTTTACTTAAACGAGCAACGAGCCTATCGCTGCTCCCCACCACTGCCACTACAGAGTCCAACTAAACGAGCAAATGCACGCCAGGATGTGGTGGAAGGCTCTCTACCACTGGTAGTGTACTTTGTCCTGACAATCCGAATTACCTTGAAAAATGCCAACGAAACATTTTCACTCGTCTGCTTTCGCCACAAAGAAAATGCCTACTACTACTACTAACGTTGTAATCGATCTTTTAGATAAACGGGGTGGAGATGACGGACGCACGGCATGAGCAGGCAGTGAGCTTATTGACGGGCCTGGAGAGATTCGTTCGACTGGTGGTCGAGCGCGAAATACCTCTGTCACAGGCGAATCCGGCCAACTTCACGCCCGCGGAGAAGTCGCCACTGGTCATCGGCACCCCCAAGCCTTACACGGGCCTCTACAGCGCCAACAGCTACATGGCCAACCGACCGGGCTACGCGGGCTACCGACGCTCCCTCGACGCCGACAAAATCCTCACGCCCAGCCCCACCTCGAAGACCCCGCCGTCGACGAAGAGCGAGGCCTCGCCCCCGGCTGTCAACGGCATCGCCAAAATGAACGGCGTCGACGAGCGCACGAAGAAGCTCGCGAGCCCGACCTCACCCTCGTCTCTCCCCCAACCGGCCCCGCGGCAGAGCATCAGCCAGCAACTGCCCGCCCCGAGGCTCAACTCCCAGGTAGCCACCACGGCCGCGCTCGCCCAGGCGCCGATCTCGACCCCGACCCCGACCGCGACGCCTACGCCGACGGCGACGCCCACGCCCACGCCAACGCCCACGCCCGGCGACGAGAAGAGCCCGGACACGCAAGAGGACATTCAGGTACCGAAGCCAATCACCAACGAAGAATTTCAGGCCATGATCCCCGCTCACTTCCTACGACCCCCGACAAACTCCTCGCCCTCGCCAGATTCCTCCCAAAAGGGGCCCACCGTCACGGTGACGATCAAGCAGCCCGACGCCCTGCCCGGGGACGTTAATTTCCCCCCGGCGCCAAAGACTATTGGTAAAGTTACGGAAACCATCACAAAGAGCACTCTCACGGAGACTGTCGTGACGCGCGTCACCGACAACCAGCTGGTGAGGCCGGTCATAATCGAGGTACGTGCCGCCCCCGTTGGTTCTCCGTAACTCATTTACAAGCTTCTTCATTTGTAAATACAATGTTCTGATTACGAGGGGGAGGGCCCAACTTTTAAGAGTGCTCCGGGGCAGATTCTTCTCATTCTCTTTTTGCTCTTTTCACTCATCTTAATGCAGAGTCCTCGATTCTTTGGAAAAGTCGCTTTTTTTGATGAGGACGGCAGAGCTATTAGAGCAGCGCAAACGCAATTTCACATTATTCGCACGCAGCCGCAACACTAATAATGTCGAGTATTGAGAGAGGGAGGGAGGGTGAGAGAGAGAGAGGTTAAATGGCAATCTTTAAAATCCAATAAAATACAGATTATTATTTCTAATAAACGGCCTTTTTAAGCGTTTTTCGACGTTTTAAGCGCGCGCATATCCAGAGCGATGAGATGTCAATGTCACATTAATTAAGGGAGCACTCTTAAGAACGAAAGGTTATCATTTCAATTTCAAATAATTTTTAATAACAATCAAATAATTCTCAAGCTTCTTCTATCGCACTCTTTCAACAGCACTACTATATTTACGTATAACTCTATATATTTTTTTTTCTCTGTTTTTTTTTCTCTCTCTGTTTTTGTTTGCCAAACCGTGAAAGCGAGTTATGGAAGGTAATGTTTTTTTTTTTTTTTTCACAATCACTGCAAATTATCGCTTGTAGCAAAATGTAAATATTATTAGAAAGGAATGGGAGATCGCCTTCCCGATCATTACTGTAGACGCAAATACGCAAATTGCTGACTGTATGTGTGTATGTGTGTATATTTTATTTATTTTATTTATTTATTTTTTTTTTTTATCCATTGTCCACGATTGCCACCACTCCCACTCCTCAAAATTGGCCACAGCTCTGTCAATAAATGCTTAATCGATTTGTTTTATTTCTCAACTCGTGTTTATTCATAAGCCATACGAGTTTCTAATGCAAATTGTAAACAAACGTAATTGAGACTTTGCTCTCTGGCCAAACACTCATTAACAATATAATCTCTCTGTTTAGGATGTCATTCTCGTTAAGGAGGGATCACTTGGCTTTAGCATAATTGGAGGCACCGATCATTCTTGTACGCCCTTCGGAGCAAAAGAGCCAGGCATTTTTATATCTCACGTAAGGAATTCGGCCAATTATTTATACGAGGCCATCAGACTTGGAGTTGATGGCAATCTCGTGTCACTTTAAAATGACTGCTATGCTGCTAATTTGGACAAATAAATTATTAGGTTGTTCCCGGTGGTATAGCTGCCAAGTCGGGAAAGTTGCGAATGGGCGATAGGATATTAAAGGTCAATGGCACCGACATAACCAAAGCAACGCATCAAGAGGCTGTGATGGAATTACTGCAACCGGGAGACCAGATAATCCTGACTGTCCAACACGATCCATTACCGGAAAATTATCAGGTACATTTATTACCGATAATTCGACGACGACGATAGATGCATTTAATTATCGTAGTAATTGATAGGCATCATCGGCTTTCTATTCTCAGCTCATTTGACAAGCTTGATAAAGCAAGGCACATGTGTGCTTCGAGTAACAACATTTAGACCAAATTTTCGTTTAGAGGAATATTACATCAGAATACTTGAACCATTTTTTTTTTTTTTTTTTTTTCTTTGGTAAAGTTTTCTTACACTGTGCATGGCTTTAATAGAATTAATTGAGATCGCGTCCACTGACTTTTTACAAGCAAATAGATTCAAACAATTTAATAATAATTAGTTTCTCAAATCAATCAAATAACATCAGTATAATAGTAATAATAATGACAATAGATAGATAAATAGATAGACATTTATATACACATATATATAAGATATAAGTAGCTAGTGCCAACTAACTCTTCTTTATCATAAAAAAATAACATTGATAATTTCATGATTATTATTTCTTCATTTACTTTTTTTTCTTCTTCTTTTTTTTTCTCTCTTTCTTCTACTTTGATCGATACTGCATTTCATCTAAGCGTATCGCTATCCTAATGCAATTGCATATCATTTAATTTCACAAGCTGGTCGATATAGAGTATATTCCTGTGACAGTAAGTACTCTAATATGAAGTATGACCTCTGTAAAAAAATCCCTTTAATCAATAAATCTATAGTATTTTGTACACATTTTCTTTAATAATAAAGCTTCCCTACCCTCGATTACCATAACGATCTTTTATATTATTGTTTACTGCATTATTATATATTATTGTAAATAGGAGTAGCCTCTCTATGTCCTTTTGTTTTGTTATTCTTTCCTCTTAGTCGCCTACTTGGGACATGATAATGTACAATTGTTTTTTATATCTGTGTTCGAGGCAATGAATCAACTTCGTTTAATGAGATTTATTAATGTTATGCGAGCAGATTGTCATTTGTCTTATGTTTTTAGGAACTTCTGATAATAAAAGAGCCTGGCGAGAAACTAGGCATGCATATCAAAGGTGGATTGAAGGGCCAAAGAGGAAATCCGCTCGATCATACCGACGAAGGTGTCTTTATTTCGAAAATTAATTCGGGTGGAGCGGCTAAAAGGGACGGCAGACTAAAAGTAAATATTCGCATGATTATGAATTATTATGACCACGGCCTATTGCCGTAATTGCTTATACGAGATATTATGGAATATTAAGAGGACGACGCGACATTCTCAATAACGTGAAAACTCTATTACAGGTTGGAATGCGATTGTTGGAAGTCAATGGCACGTCGCTTCTCGGCGCAACTCACCAAGAAGCCGTCAACATTTTACGAAGTTCCGGAAACACAATAACACTTGTTGTGTGCAAAGGCTACGACAAGAACGAGATCGACCAAAATTATTTAATCTCCGGTAGAGATTCCAAGGAGTCGAAGACATCCTCGAAAGAGTCCAAAGACACTATCACGGTCGAAGATGCCAAATCCTTGTCGCAGAGTGTTTCTAGTCTTGATAGAGACGACGAGGAGGCGGCGACTTTGCGTCAAGAGCAAGAAATGAAGGCGGAATTGGTCGCTTGGGAACAAGAAGAAAGGGAGCGAGCTCTATTGGAATTTCGAGAGAAAACAACGCCCGAAAAGGTACGAATGTCAAATTCTGTCATTGGTACAGTATGTCTTCTCTCTTTAATCAGCTTACTTATATTGCCGCAACTAATGCAATTATATGCAATTTAGGTCTTGGATGTTGTAAGGGCAGCCGAATCATTAGTTAATAAGCCTAATAGTCCAGTCGATTCTACGACTCCAATTCCACCAAAGTCTCCCGGTGGAACGAAAGATCTGAAAACGACGACTATTGTCATGAGTAAACATACTTTAGCCCCACAAACTCCCCCGGTAAGTTATGACATTTCAATCACATGTTAAGCTTTAGTGATTAATTGAAGCGACGAGCATGAATAAACTTCATGCATGACTCACGTGACTCTGGCGGACAGTAGTTGATAATTCAGTGGCTATAGTTGTTGTAGTATTCGAGCAATTTGTTGCTTAATTCCCGTAGAAGCTTATATTTTCATTATATTTCGATGTAGGCAAATGCTTAGTTAGAAGCAAACAAATGTGATGCTCTTCCCACATTAATTATTTTGCATCGAGGATATGTTTCTTTACAAATATTATCGCCCGCTCGGAATTTATTTGAATTCGCATTGAGTTTTATGTTTCTCCACTCCACTCTTACCCATAGAATGGACGGTATTCCCTAAGAAAAAACACCACATCACTTTGACGTTGTTTTTTGGATATTATTTTGCTCGTCCCGATATCGCATTTGCCACACTGCAATTTTGTTTAATCAATGTGCTACACAGCTCTCTTAAAGCCCAAGCCAAGCAAAACAAAGCCACAATTCACCGCAGTCAAATTATTAATTTATTAAAACTTAATAAAACCTCGAGCAACGACACTTGCGACTAGGAATGAATGGCGGCAAGTGAACAAATGTCTTTTCTAAAAATAATCTGAACCGCGAGCCGACAACCCCAATATTACCGCCAGTTCGCTGGCACCTACACACTCATAATCAAATCCCAAATATTCTCGCATAATATACATTATTGTTCGAATATCTCTATGTGTGGTATGGAAAATTAAATGCGCATGGAACGTCATTGTTATATTCTCTGTAGTGGACGCATGCCACCTAATGGCTGAGCGAACAAACCATGTTCTTCTCACGTATTTTGCAGACGATGGAAGGTGATGCGGCTACTTTGGCTGCCCTTTAACTCGAGTGACACACTTGAGCTCTTCTCCTCCTCCTCCGTAATGAGACGGCTCGTGCCATTAATGAACCAAAACAATAACGAACTGTTGTCGAGACTGCGACAATTGCGAGACCCAAGACTTAACCCTCATTATCAAGACTTGTCCATTATTTTAACTGCGAACTGAAATCCTTGCGATTTCATTGGGAGTGGAGTATCGAGAGAGATCCGGCCAACACACAGTTACACAGCTATTATTCTGCTCTTTCTTCCCACTTGGGATGGAACGCGGGACTATTTTTAAAAATTTGTAATTGAACTTAGGTTCGCGTTGACGTTTTTGGAGGATATGTATTTAAAAAGCAAAATATAAGCTTGACCCACGTGGTCGAATGAAGAGATCGGTCGGTCAGTCGCCTTTTTACTCCCAATACGACTTGGTAATGTCACTGTTGTGTTTAAGTAGCAAGTACAATTAAAAGTAATAACTCGTTTCGATTCTTTTAGAATTATGTGTGGTTGTTATCTATAGTAATTTTATCATTATGTTTCTCCAGTTTCTCACTGAGACCGAAATAATGGTTATTTAACAATTGTTGAAAATTGCGCGAAATTAATCAATACACGACATATGGTCTCAAAAAACAAAACCAAAAAAAAAAAACAAAACCAAAAAAAAAAAAGAAAAATGGTAAATTAGCATGTTAAGAGTTGTCCTCTTCCACGTTAAGCAAATTTTTATAATTTTATTAATAATATTAGCAAGTAGTTCCCGTTTAAACTAGAACAATCTCGAATGTACATTTACGATGATAAAGTGATGTTGTTCCTCACTCTCCAATAAAGACTTGATGAACTTGATGAATGATAAACGAGTTCAAGACATTGAACCGAAGATCTTTATTCAAGATGTCATTCTGTGATAGGCGTAACGGTGTTTCATAAAGTGATGGAACGCCCTCGGGATATCCGTACGTTGCACCAGTTATTATTTTTCAAAGAGAAACAGAAGATTAAAGTTAATAAGAAAGCGGTTCAGCGGGCTCTCACCGTTGCCTTAGGATCGTCCAATATGACATTAAAGTGTATGTTATCAATACGATTAGTCAGCATCAAATCTCTAAATGACTATAATAGCATATTTTACAAAATATTTATATTTTATAAATAGACACACGGAATCTATATTATTTTGTAATTTTGTAGTCAAATGTCCCCGAGCAATGTAGATTAGCTTGAATTTGGTAATAACTTGTGTAAGCTAAGTCTTCTTCCTGTATGTAATGACTTGTAATAATGTAGTTAGATGTAAAGGTCTTTGTCGACGAGTTGGCGATGGACGGAAACTTGTGACGCTAATTCTCACATTATATTTTACATTGATGACACCCGGTTTCCCGGCGTCATTCCTTGTACTGTACTTTTCATTTCTCTTGGTTTTACCTCTAAATGTGCAATGTCTTATCGCGCGTGAATATTAAGGCGAATATTAAGAAGTATGAAAATTAAATGAATTAAGCCATTAAATGGAAAAGCGTCGTGTACAAGATTGAAAAATACATGCTAGAGTTGCTTTGTTGGGGTGATTATTGTTTTGTTGGGACTGTAAGAGCTCAATGTTCTTTACTGTAGATCGACTCATATCATTTGTACGTGAATATCGACGACAAAAAATAGCCATAACATGAATGTAAACTGTATATTATAGTGACAAATTTTCTATAAATGTTACATAAAGACATATGCACGCGCGTGCGCGATCGCGCGCACACATATACACTTATTATATATATATATACATATATATATATATATATAATATGTTGATACAAGATCTAACGGACCAGTTGTTTATACATTATAAATAAAAATTAATAGAAATAAATAGTCGGTTAAATGCGAGTAAATATTTATAACGAGCATTTTTTTTCGATGAAACGTGTAGGACAAGTCGTAAGATACATTTCGTTTGTGCAAATTCCATAAAATAGAGAACACTATTTGTGCATCATTTAGCCGAATGCTCAATGCTCCAAAAGTAAATGATGAATCATCTTCGGAAAAATTGCAAGTTCGTTGAGAAAAAAAAAGAAAAGAAAAAAAACAGAAAAAAGAGAAAGAGAGAGAGAGAGAAAATATTACGATATAAGGACTACTACTATAAACTCGTTATTTTTAATTGTTGGAAATAGCATTTTTTACTTTTTGCACAGACTCGGTGTTTCATTTCATCAACGAGCGTGTTTGCCATTACACAACATACACATTCACACAGACGGCCCAATATATATATGTATGTATATGAGCCTGGTCGTGCAGTATGAAGTATGAGTAGAGCCAAATAATGGGCTTCTTTGTAATTGATTTATTAAATTTTAAGTGCAGATCCCTATAACATGACGGATATATAAAAGGATAAAAGTAAAGGAGACGGTGCGCAAGGTGTTTGAGAGATAAATAGGTGGCACACGTTGCTTAGATCACCGATAAGTGGAATGAACAAGTAAACTGTACTAATAAAGCACAGAGCTGTACACGCCTTTCTTGGCAAAATAAAGCAGCAAATCATGTTAGTACACCGAAAAAGTACGTGTGAGCTATAATGGAGGCAAACTCGGTCGTATTTCCCGTTGAAAATTTCGTGTAGATTTTTTATGGATTGGATGGTAATGTTGAAAATAAATCTGATTTTCAAATACTTGACCAAGATTTTGTTACTTGTTTGGCACCTTATTCATTAGTAGATAGAACCGCCTTCCGTTCACGCAAAATGCCACTTAAGCATCAGTTTTGGTTCTTATTATTTATATTTAATTACGTATTATGCGCTATGTAGCCAGTTTGCAAAGAAGCTAAAACACGAGCTTAATTGAACTTTTCGAGGAAGATAATTGATCCGTATTCTGGCTGCAAGTTTTGATTTATAATTTGATTTATCTTCCGAAGCTTTATCATTTTTTGATTTATTGACAACGTAGAAGAGAGTGCATTCTTATGATTTCTTCGCTTTTGTTTGCCAATTATATAGAAGATAATCGAGAGCAACTTTTCTTATTTAATCCAAAAGTTTGCTCTGCAAAAGCTCGATTTTACAGTGCATTAAAGTTGCGCTTGCATATCGATCCGAACGTATCTGAATTCCTAATGAAAGTGTGGCCAAGTGGAGCAAAGTCCGACAGAGAGAGAGAGAGAGAGAGATTGATTGCGTAGTCTCCATAATAAATAAACAGAGCCGAGCGATAATTGGCGAGAGGCCGGAGCTTCGTAGTCGACGAGTCCGCTTTGCCGACCCCAATACTCCTTAGCCCAACAAGACTCTCGACAGAAGCTTTGCTACCCCCAGCATCCCAAACCAACACCTAAGCCCTCTGTAATCCAACTAACGACTGGCCGTCTTTATCCTCTGTTCTTTTTCTCTCTGTCTTTTCTAAAAAACAAAAACAAAAAACCCCTTCGCCGCCACCGCCGTCGTCGCTTGCCGTTTATGTTTACAATGCACCGCGTCCTCGGGTAAACGATAATCCCAGCCGAGCGCCGCGACGCCTCGCCCGAGATGGGACAACTACGGGACCCTGGTGGACAGCCCGACGACGCCATCGACGGCCACGCACGCCTTCGTCTTCCCCGCGGTACAGCACCACCACCAACAGCCTAAGCAGCAGCAGCAACAACAGCAACAGCCTAAACAGCAACAGCAGCAGCAGCAGCAACAACAGCAGCAACAGCCTAAACAGCAACAACAGCCTAAACAGCAACAACAGCCTAAACAGCAACAACAGCAACAACAGCAACAGCAGCAGCAGGAGCAGCAGCAGCAAGTGCCACAAACGCTACTCTCGCCGAAGAAGAAGCGAGGCATCAGCTTCGCCAGCCTCCCCTCCCCCTACCGCAGCAAGCCCACGGCCAGCGGGGTCCCGACGGGCTACCGGGTCAGTCCGGCCCAGCAGAGGCTGCCCCCGACAGCCCTCACCGGGCCTCCCGAGCTCCCGCTCGCCGTCACGGGCCGCATCCCCGTTGGCCAACGGCAGATCGCACCCTCTGCCCGCGCCACGACCCTTCTTCCCAAGGTTGAGGTGGGTCTACGTGCATGAACCTCCGCCACCGGCCGATCCACGCCCGCGTTTCCCATCCACCAAAGAGCAACAGCCCTTCTTTCGGCAGACTGACAATTATTCAAAATTAACGAGCTGCGCCACGAGACTCGCAGTTACTGGACGTGGATTGCCCGATGATGTGCCAATCCCTTTATTAGTCATCTTTCTTCATTGTCTTTAGTTGAATTGCACATCAATTATTTCCCAGAGACTAACACCAACCAATCTCACCTAAATCTCCACTAATTTCACCCCATTACTCATTCTGACTCTTAATCTTTCAATAAATTTCACCGCTCACATGGACAATCTTGTTGTTTTGTTATCATCGTCGTCATCCTGGCGTCGTCCCCCTCCTCCTCCTCCTCCTCATCATCATCGTCCTCATCGTCATAATCACAACTATCACAATTATCGTCGTTATTATTATTATTATTATTTATTATTTATTATTGTTGTTGTTGTTGTTTTTGTTGTTGTTTTCGTCGTTAGTGTCGTTATGATTTTGCATATTATTGTTTTGGTTGTAATTTTTTTCTTTTTTTGATAATATCATCATGTATTACTTATTACTCATTACAATTTGTTATCGTTCTCGTTATTACAATCACGTACCATTAGTTTTTGTTTATTATTACCATCGCTATTGTTTTTATTATTATTGTCATCGTTATTATTATCATTATCGTCGTCGTCGTCGTCGTCGTCGTCGTCATCATCGTCATCGTCATTGTTATACTTGTTGTTGTCATCATTATTATTATTATTATTTTTTATTATTTATTATCGTTGTTGTCGTTGTGATTATTATTATTTTACGCCTAAAGAGATGGAAAAATTGTAATTTATAATTACTGATTTATTGTTACTTGCAATGTTGATGAACAGCCGCTGTCGACTCCGTCACCGACTCCGATTCCGCCGAAGCTGTCGGTAAGCGACAGGAAGCGCCTGTTCGAGAACGCCATGGAGGAGCATTTGAAACCTTCACCCAAACCTGGTAAATTTAAAGCGGGGGGCTGGGTTGGGTGCATTGCCGCTCATACCAATTCCCCTTAACCTTGTTGACGTGCTTGCAGAAAAGGTGTTCAGCTTCCTGAGTCAGGACGAGGTGGAGAAATTGAAGCAGGAGGAGGAGAAGAAAATAGCCACATTGACGAGAGATGAGTTAAAATCTTGGGCGCAGATCGATGAAAACGAGGGATTGGAGGAGGATGATACAATCGAGGACCACGACAATAGAAGGCCCAAGTATTATTGACACTATTGTTTTATTGTTAAATTCTCTCGACAAATTGTCCTAAATGTCTGCCAATGCGGGTTTTGGCCAGTGCTCACGTAACCTAATTATCTCGTAGCGTTATCACGGTTAATCATTTGTCATTGTTAAGCGCTCGCCCTCCCCCAAGCGAATTGTCGATTGGTGGCCGTCGAGCAGCCATAACCAATAATGCAATACAGCCCCATAAGTGAACTCATGTGCAATAATTTGTATGGTTATGCCAGTAGTAGGTTGAGCTCGCGAACGGGCATACCGATTCTGCAAAACGTGCCGAGCATCGTGAGGACGGCGAAGGCGGAGCGCCGGCTAAAGGAGCGAATGATTCAGGAGGTAAGTGAGGCCGGCCAGTCGCTCGGCTCCCCATCCTCGATCTCTAATAACCTGAGCGATTCTCACGTTGATCACAGGGCCTGCTTTCGGACGAGGAGGACGAGAGTCACCTGACGCCGGCCGAGCAGCGAGCTCTCAGGGCGGAGAAACGAGCGGCTTGGAGGCAGGCGCGGCTCAAGTCCCTCGAGCAAGTACGTTAGAGTGTCGAGGGAGGGGCTTCCCTTCCCCTCGAGACTATTCGCTTCATTTAGCCATAGAGTACGAGTTCCGTAGTGATAGTTGCACGGGATGATGGATTGCCGTATTTTATATTGATAAGCTCTTGATAAGTAGCGAGTCGCAAGCCCGCTTGCCAGCGAGCGCAACCAATGCCTAATAACACCCGACCTAATATAATCAAACAAACCTCCACTTTAACCGCCAAAGCATCGTATCGAGTAGCGTGCATTTAACACACCGAGGGCTTATTAAAAAAAAAATGCAAGTGCATGTGTTTGCTTTGTTGTTAAAGGATGCGCTACAAGCACAGCTAGTGATAAAGAAGATGAGCGAGATGATGGACACGACGACCAAGTTGGACACGTCGAAGGATAGCCTCGATAGCAAAGATCAGATATCGGAGCTGGAGAAAGTGCCGGAGGTAAGTCAATGGGATAATGGAGGCGCAATTACGGAATATCGACCTCGAGCAGCGACATTCTGCCCCCTTGGACAATCAATTAACAAAAGGCTATTGAATTACGACCTTAACCGCCCATCGCTCCATTACTAATACCTCCTCTAACACATAAAGTACCTTTTACACACACGCGCGCGCCCACACACACACATCTACACGCATATATGCATACGTACGTATACGCGTATTTATGTGTGTGTGTGCGCGCGCGCGCGCGTATGTATACACGTGTGTATACGTGCGTACGTGTTTTTGTATGTATGTGCATATGTATAGTTTAGAAGGAAGTAAATACAAGTGCAGGTGAAAATTAAAAAAAAAAAAAAAAAAACAAAAAAAAAGAAAAACAATAATTACAATGATAAATCATAACAGCTGCTTCATGTGGATTATTTGGGCATACTAAATGAAATAACATGTGATCGGTTTCTCGCTGTTTTCGTTTCGGCTTTGCGCCGAATTCCACACGCACAAACAAACAACAACAACAACAACAACATCGACAACAACAACAACAACAACAACAACTACGACGACGACAAAGCAGTTTTCGACACTAAGGCCGTCTAGCGCGGATTTCCCAAAGCTTGCTGTGCGCAGCAAGCTGGGCCCCTCGAAAGCTGTGCGCGAGTCCGAGAAAGTAGTCGACGAGAAGGTGACGCGGCGCACCGAGGAGTACGTCGACGAGGCGACCGGCGAGTGCCGCGTTAGAACCGTCGAATACGTGGAGAAGCTGATCGAGCGCGAGGTACCTTAATTGACGACCACCACCACCACGACCGACCACCACGCACATTTATTGCCTGTACAACCAATAATACTACTACATTATATATTACTACTCCACGGATTGCTCTGATGAATCTACGGCACCGTACCTCCGGCCTTACGCCGTCCGTCTCGTCTCAGCATGAGCTCGGCCCAAGGCCAACTTGTACAACAATTACCACGCACTTGCAATTCTACCTGCACACGATGCGACGAGTACGCGCGAGCACCTAATCTAATCTCCCCGCCCTTCCCCCGTCTCCTCAATCCACCAATGTACTGGCAGTGTCAGGCCACATACGGCCGGCGATCCCCTGCGGGCCGTCGCTTTTCCAAATACTTCTCCCCCCCCCCGACGCCTTTACCTCTTACAACCAATGCACATTCCCTCCCGAGGGCGAGCTTCTTACGATGCCGGAGATGGGCCGGCGTTGCTGTTGTTGCTCCTCGAGCCAGCCCCCCTCCCTCCCCCCCTGGCTCTCCATTCCATAGCGATGCCCAAGTGGACATGTGCGTGCACACGCGACGGAGATGCGAGTCGATTAACGTACCGGGAATTGCCGGTCAAACCAATTGACGACGATTGTCCTTCCGCAGACTGACCAGTACATAATTATAATCTTCTCTCTTGTCCTTTCTTTCTGTCGTCGTCGTTCACGTGCGAGAAGAAGCGCAGATAAGGTCAGACAACAGGAAGAACTACCGCCACACGACGAGCGCGCTACAACAATCGCATTAACTTCTAACTGGATGTCTCACTGTTTGCATGAAGCATGATCTTTGAAATTAACAATAATGCGCTTAATTTGGTGTCTGTGTGTGTGTGGTTTTATGGGATGCTAATAGCTGACATTCTTTATTACAAGCTTCCGAAACTTTCGCCTGGAATGCAAGCCACCTTGCCTTGACCAAAATCTCTCGTTTTCAGCAATTACCGATAATTTCTTCTCACCGCCACGGTACGATCATACACTTTTACGACTTATTTATCAGTAAATTTCCATTCCCCCCTTCCCCTTCCCCTCCCCGTTGGTAGCACCACGATCCCTCACGCTCTCCTCCATTAATGTCTCTCTTCACCTTGGTAGTCACACACATTAGTTTTAGCGTTGTTACATTGGTGTGTTTATGCCCGATGATGATAAAAGTCAGTTGATCGTCTCGTTGAATTTTGTAATGAGCGCGTGGCATCGAGTCCAAATAAATTCGAGCCATTTTCCATTATCCGTGCATCGCGATATGACAATGCAGTGACAAATAATGCTTCCAAAGATTTTACTCCAAACTCACTCTCCTTCAATTCAATATACGCGGCACGAGATTTTCACGGTGCATTAACAACGGTGCAAAATTCCAATCATTTCAAGGCCACGTGGCTAACTATACCTTTTCAATGGACAAAGTCTTTTGCTTCGCAACGATAATCGTAACTCGAGCGCGCAAATAGCATATTTATAAGGGATTTTGCTGGACCGGAAAAAGGCACGTCGGCGCATTTGCTTTATTTTCATTTTTATCTCGGCAGAACAGAGGCTTTCAACTCATCCGAGCAGTATTTTAGCGAATCGACACCTAGTAGTAGCAACAAATGCAACTGGCCGTAGAATTAATATTAATAAGCTCCCATTGAAATATCCCACTGTCCTTGAGCGTGCACTTTAACGGTAATTGTCATGTGAAACAGGTGGAGACACTGCGCGAGAAGATCATATCTCTGGAGCTGAGCAACGCGGAAGAGGAGCTTGAAAGCATTGCAGGCACCGGTGCAAGCGAGGGTGAGAGCGAGAGCGAGGATTTGACGAGCTCGACCGCCGATACCCCGACGACGGAAAAGAGCGCCAACGCCACGGCAAGCGAGGAGGCCGAGCTGGAGACGACGACGACGACGACGGCGACGGTGGCGGGGGCGGCGGTGGCGGCAGATGCAATGACAGTGACAGGAACGACAACTACGACGGCGGCAATCACGACGACGACGACGACGTCGACGACGACGATGGCGGCAACAACGACGACGACGCCGACGACGACGACGACATCGACGACGACATCAGACGCAATGGTGACCGGGGACAATGCTGATGGGAACGACGAGGATGACGCGCATGCCTTTAACAATGACTCGTCAGCTTCGGCCAACGGCAGCAGCAAGAAGAAAAAGCGGAAGCGCTCAAAGAAAGGACGCCATTGATAATGACGTCGATACTCTCAAGTATTAAGAAAAGTAAAACCAGCAAACAAAATAAAGAACGCAACTCCGGGCCGCCTCCGCCCGCCCCCGGCCCCCCTCTCGAAGAGTATTTTTTTTATCATTATTATGTCATAGTTTCTTTCGACTCCTCTCTCGACGCTGGAGCGAAAGAGTTTATACATACGTCCGACATATACTATATTTAAATAGACATATTATAGATGTAGATGCGCGCGCGAGAGCGAGAACATTGCAACGAGGTTGGAAGCTAAATATGACGTGCACTGCCTCTACTGCGCGGAAAAGCTTACTTATTTCCATACACAGGCGCACATATATATATATATATGTATGTGCAATTTTTCCTTCCGCGGCCCCTCCCCATCCTTCCCATCCTCGTCTCGTTAGGAGTGCGCACACTTAGTGCGCCTAGTGCGTATGTGAGCTTTGAAGGGGGAAAAGAAATAATAATAAAAAGGGTATGCGAAAGGATTGGCGGGACGATCGATATGGTTGATAAATTTAAGATGGATAGGTCTCTGTGTATGTGATAAGTGGGGATTAATTGGATATAAACATTCCTATTGTCCTGAGGCATATATATTCGTGTACGGCTAATTGCTCTTTATTATCTACGGCTTTTTATTGTCATTTACGTTTTCCTAGGAGAGACTCGGGGTGCAGCCAAGCTTATTCTCTTCGAGTGCTGTTGTTGTTGTTGTTGTTGTTGATGCTGCCGCCTCGGTAATGAACAACAGCCAGTAGAGCGTCAGTGCGAAATAAATAATGGGGATGACGAGGGGGGATGAGAATTGGTGTAAAGTTATTTTGCAGTGGTTGGCTCGAGGGATGAGGGTGAGAGAGCTTTGGCCTTGTAATGCAAATGTTCTTCTTTAAAGCCTCGCGTAGCTATCATTTTAATCGCAAGTGTTTCTCGTTGCTCTCGAGATATTTTTTTATAGGGAGAATTGCGGCAGTACTGCCAAAATATTTTTATCGCTAATCGTAAGGAATTTCGGTACTACTTATTTGCAAAGTCATTAGTTAGGTAGTCGAGAAATAAACGCGCTCTTGTGTGACGGCGTGTCGTATATATATAAGCCATGTCGGCTCATTAATAATAGCGTTGGAATCCGGGATGTTGGGGGGGTAGCGGGGGCGGGGGGTGGGCGAACCGTGGAAATCAGTTGGTCGAGGATTGGGGGTGGAGGGCGCGCCGATGACATTTCGCTCTTTCGCTCGGCAAGTTTCCTCGAAGATGATCGAGAGGAGAAAGTTCGCTCTGGTGGCCAGACGAGCCCCCGATCTCCCCGTAACCGAGCTTTCGCCATCCCCGGGGTATGAGCGCAATTTTACATTTTAATGCTTTCATTATTGGCGAAGGAGTTTGTTTTATTTCACGCAATTGGCTGTAGAGGCACGAGGTGTGTAAATTATGTTTTACAGTTGAGTTGTAGTTAGCCTATATACAATGTTTTTAATATAAAATTGCCGATCTTTTACGCGCATATTGCCACAACGTTTTTAGAGTATTTTATTTATTATACAATACTAAATCGTTAGGAAATCATCACTCTGAGTTCGATTTTTTTTTCTTCTTCTTTTTTAGTTTGTTTTTAATTCACTCTCTTGTGTTAGCTAGTGACATTAACGTGCAAATGTTATACGGAGCTCAACGATTAAAAAGTAAAATAGTAATCCTATTATGCAATGTGGGACCAATATCGCAGAAACAGAAAAAGTACGCGCGCGCGCATAGCATGGGTGTACGCGTGTGTGTGCGTGTGTGCGTTGGGTGTAGTTGTGGGTGGGTGGGTGAGTGTGTGTGGGTGTGTGAAGGCGAGCGAGCGCGCGCGCGCGCGTGCATACACGACAGATCTTAAACTTCATTCCCGTCGATGATAATATGAAGGCAATTTCGTTGTAATTCTCTTCTTAAACGAGAGAACGATTCAATTAATTCTCAATTGTGTTATCTTTACAATGAGGAGAACGTTAATGTCATGGGAACATCCGACATCAATGCACACCGCAACCATTCATCAAGTATTATTTATACATACTCATGGTACGAGCGCTAATTGCAGAATTGATAAGCGTGATGGTTTTCTGCAGAAATCTGTCCAATAAAATTTAAACAGGTGCCGCTATTAAGATATAAAGAGAAAAAAATTATGAAAAAAAAAAATTATAAAAAAAAAAAGCGAAAGAAAGAAAAAAAGGAATAAAATAAAAAAATAAATAAATACGCATTGGGTAAATGCTGATTGGGACTTGGCATCGAGAGTATAGAAATATTTAATTGTTACGGAACGTTAGGGGAAGCGCAGATTATTGTTAAGCCGTGGCGAGGAAAAATCATGGGAAACGGCCTTGAGAACTAAAGACAAGCGAAGCATTTTTTAAAAAGCATGCGAGTGCCCAAATTACCCAGCTTATCGACTGAATCTAAACGAGAATCGAATTGAATAATAATTATTTTATCGAGGCGAATTTTATTTTTCAACAATTTACTTTATAATGTCCAATGTATAATGCGCAATTGTGTCACTCGCTTAGTGAGGAAATTCATTTCTCTGTATTAATTTAAATACAATGCTTCATGCAAATGGTAATATTAATATTAACATCAATAATAATTAATTATAATTATAATAATAATAATAACGATAACGATAATGATAATGATTTATGATAATGATTTATGATGATAATGATGATGATGATGATGATGATAAATTTCTACAATTTATTTACAATTTGATCAACATGACAGTCTTGATGTGCGACTGATACACAAGCGGCGATGTAAGAATTTGTTGTTGAATTAGAAGTGTTTAACTATTTAGATAGAAAAGCATATATTTATTACAAATAGTTGTATTCTTTACTAAGCAATATTTATACCTTTTGTAATCCTACACATGTGTATTTGTAAGGAAAACTTATGCAGATAAACATACATTTATTTTAAAAGAGAAAGGCCTTTTTACTTTGTAGCACTAATTTCATTGGGGCTGGGATAATGTCGAGTAGCTCTCTCGCTCGCAGTTGCAATTGCCTTGCGTTTTATTTGCCATTACCACACCTAAATTGACGAACGAATTGCCAATTACATTGACTGCCATGACGCCCATTACTTCTTCGGCGCGATTATCCCTTCCAATTGAATCTGAAAGGAACACACACACGCGCACGCGCTCATATATATATATATATATATATGAAAATTGACACAAACTCGGCATGAATCAGCAGGCCATAATAATACCTTGAGCTGTTGATTTGTCTTTTTCAAAAACTGAATCTCTTCCATGTGCTTCTTTTGCTCGGCCTCTTGTACCTCGGTGTTCCTCTGTATAGTCTGCTCGAATTTCTGCCTCAGCTCAATCAAGATCTTTTCCAATTCGTTTTTCTGCTTACGGAGCTCCTCCGCGTTCGCTATCAAATCCTCCTTGCCCTGCTCGGCCTTAAAAGCACCGAAAACAAAACAAAGAAGGGGGCAAGGGTTGGGGCCTCATTTATATAGAAGCGGCAGCCCGAGGTACTTTTGGGAGATTTGGCGCTTGGTGAGCGATCGCGCGAGTTGATAAAGATAATCACCTCCCAAAAGCACATCGACGCCTCGCAAAATCATTGATATTATGCTGCTGTGTAATACTTGCAAGGCCTTGCGCATACCAAAAGCGGTGCTACTTTGGTAGAGAGTCTGATAAGCGGCCAGCGTCATTTGAATCTCGTCTCGCACTCGAAGTAACAGTAAGCCGCGCTCCGCGCAATTGATCGAGACGTGGCGAATAAGCTCATCTGCGGATCATTCAAGCGAAACGGGGCCCCATTAGTTCAGGCCCACCGCCATTCAACAGGATCGAGCTAATTTACCGAAGCATTGGCTGTAGAGCTCCCGACGTACGGGGCAGATGCCGGTCTCCCTGGCCTGACGCTGCTGCAGCTTCATGTCCAGCTGCTCCTGCAAGTTGATAACGTCCAGTCGGGTGGCCGGTGTGCTCGAGATCTGAAACGAGATCTCAGGTAAGCGTGGGCCGTTTGAATGGGATGGGTCGGCCGATGTGGAACCTGCTGCCTCCAAATCTGCCCGTTCTTCTCCCATTCCTTGGGCGGCAAGATCCCGTTCAGTAGTTCGGCCGATTCCTTACGGCTGTCCAAGGCCGTTGGACTTTGCACTTTACAGGCCGAGCTGGCCACTTTGCTGCTCGGCTCTTTCCCCTAATGGCGATTTTTCGATTAATTAATCGATGCATTCTATGGGGGTAATGGGCTTGGTGGTTGGCTGATAAATACCTTGGTTGGCCGAGTGGTAATTAGCACGGGGTTGTCATATTTGACTAAAGTGTCCATCGTAGGGATCATTATCTCCGACATATTTACGTATGGGCGAAGCTTTCCGAGATTCGATAAGATTGATTTGTTGAGTCGTAGAGGCGATGTTGGGGATGATTGGCTTCTCGGCTACAAACAGTCACTGCCAACTTAACCTTTTAGATCGAATAAAACAAACTGCGTTACCAAGGTAATATTGATATAATTCGCGGATCCTATATTTATTAATAATGACGGTGAAATCAAAGTACTTCTCATTGTTATCCTCGTTATCCTCCTACGCAATTATTACTCAACGCGTTACGACGAGCTAATTGGAAATGCGATAAATGCACAATTTCCTTGTAATAATTGCATTTAAGGAAAATTTATTCTATTAGACGCTGATTGACACGAATGTTTTCGCTTTCGTAAGAATGTCGATATTTGTGATAAATCAAGAAGAAAAGTAGCTTCGGCTTTTTTATGGTCTATATCGCTTCACCTCTCGCTCCCCAAACAATTTAACTTTATAGAGAATTTTCATCGATGGATTTGCGCGTGATTACTAATTTTCTTATTTTTGACAGCCTCCACCATAATACGCATACAATTCCAATTATTTATATATAATATCTTCGCTCTTAGTACTTTTTTAACAGGGTGCGTGGATAAATGTCTATGCCGTAATAAGAGAGAGATTATTTGAATTGATATTTAAGCTACAAATTCAAAATAATATTTTACTTATAAATAATAAAATAATAACTTTTTTTAATATTACGAACATTGATTACGAAACACACCCACACGTATTATATATATATGTATATGTGTGTGTATTAATTGAAAATTCAAATGCATTTTTAATGTATTGCTCCCGTAAATTTATTTATTCGATTTATTTTGTAACGGTAAATGCTTTGCTAATAAAATGAAAAGTCTGATTAAAAATAGCATGAATTTACGTTGGAATAAAGCTTTTAAAAGTACTGCTTTGGCTTTAATATTTTATCAATGTTATATTCGTATAAATTGGTGGTTTCGTACGTGACGTCACGTGGAATAATAATTAAGCAATTAAAGGAACAATTGTCATCTGCTTACAACGTAATTAATTTCTGACTTTGCACGTTGAATTTTCACTACGTGAAATATTGCCTTAATTTGTAAAAAAATTGTGCATTTTCTTGAAGTACTTTTTCAACGAGCCACGAGAGTGTTAATTGAGAATACTTCAAAATCCATTAAATTACTTGGTTTAGGTGTGGGGTGACAGAGATCGTCATTATACTCGTAGCTTACACTAATACTAATTGTTCTGACAAAAATAAAGTCTCCCAAGATTGAATAGACGTATACCATGTCATATGAATTTGTTTAAAATGGTCATTACACATGTTTCGAGTGTTTGATATTAATTAGACGGCACGCATATTTAAAGGAGAAAGAGCAAAATTGTTTACAACAATTTTATTGCAATAATAATTTACAGTAAACATATAGTATTTTATAAATGTATAAAACAAAGTGTTAAAGAATTTCTCAATTTTACAAAAAATATTTCTTAAACATAGAGTTTTATAATTCTACGTGCTTTTGCATAATTTTGGCCTCGATGTCTCGATGCAATTTTTCAACATTTCTAGTATGTTGCGAAATATGAGTATCGCTTGTTTTATTTGGTTTATAATCTTTTCCCTTTCTCGCTGCTTCTAATGCTGCTTCGGTATGAAGATGCCTAAGTTTCAGTAGCCTCGTCTCATAATGCAACAGTTCTTCCTACAATCAACAGTTATTTTTATAAGAGATATGAATTTTCATGCATTGAAATTTGCTTTGAACACCGTCAAATTTAGATTCTAGTGTCTTTACTTTTAACGATGCTAATTCTGCGCTTGAGAACTTGGCTTCAACTGCCATTCTCCAAAGTCCTTGTACCTTAGGATCCACAAATTCTTTATGATTTGGTCCCTTGGCTGTTATTCCTTCTAAATGATCATATCCACTTCTAACGTCCAAATGCTTTTCCCTAAATAAGAAACGAATTGTTAATTGGTATTTATGTATTTGCATTGTTACATATCGGTAAATTAGCACGTAAATATTTCATCTGTTTATACTTAAGTAAATTAGCTTTGGCTAAATAGTCTTTCTTTTTTCCAGGTACGTCATTGCTTATTTCCTCTTCGTTTAATACAACATTTATGCTATCGGGTTTATCATGAAGGCTATCTATTACATTATACATTAGATTTCACACGTGCGTTGAAAGCGAGAAATTTTATTGCGCGTTGACTATAAGAATAAACTTACTTTCGTGTTTATCTGGATCACCTGCTTGAATTTCCGACAGTAAACTCATATACTCGTCTATTTTGTCCTGATGATGATCAAATTCCTCCTTTAAAGCTTCCAATTCTTCGTCTAAAACATAAATATATTATGTATATCACATGTCCATATGTACAGATATATATATATATATATGAAATAAAGTCATAAATAAATGAACAATCGAAGAAATGTACAACTTACGACTAAAGCCACCTCTTTCTGCCTTAGCCCAGAGCTTATTTAATCTTTTATCTTTAAAAACATCTTTAGCAATGTAATTAGCAGTATCTTTAAATGGCTTATGTCTTTTCAGGAGCTCAGGGTCGGTAACGTCTTCAAAGTGTTCGAGTAAGCCATACGTACTCATAATACCTAATGAAATAAAAATGTCGATATAATAAATCCAATTTATTTCATCGAACATTTCCATCAATTTTATTACCAATAAGTTTTTTACGTAATCTAGCTTCTTCCAATCCACTTTCATCTTTCCCATCGGATTTCAAATGCTTAAATGCTATTTCCTCTTTGTCCTGAATCTTCAAGTCGCTGAATAGAGATTGTAGCTTGGGATCTGTTAATCTCTGCCGAATAAACATTCGATGAACAATCGTGCAACAAGTCCTTTGGCTTATTATTGTTAATAAAATATTTCCACATTGTACTCACATGTTTCGCTTTGGTCCAAACTAAATTTATCTTATGCATTCGAAATGGCTTATCAAGCTCCCTTAGTGCCTTTAAGCTCTTGGATTGGGAAAATTCCGTTTTGACTTTCGGCTTATTAGCTTCTTCAGAATATTTGCCTTTCCCTTCGCAGCAGTAAATTAAAAGTAAAATTACAATTACGCTATAAAGACTAGTTCTCTTACAAGAAGACATGTCGCTATTCTTTCTTATACAATACTTTGTGTTCTCATCGACGCGTATTAATAATAAAATTTGTGCTTTGTTGCCGATTTTCTTAACAAAAATATAGGAATTTTATTCCTTTTCCCCTTAACCGGTGGCTATGTGTGCCTGTGCCTGTGCGTGTGTGCGCGCTAATACACTTGTTGACGATGATACGAAGGAACGAGTCGCGCACACTGTCACACCTCCCGTGCATGTGCAATTGCGTTTGCGGTGTGCCGAGAGAGAGAGAGAGAGAGAATGCGAACAGTTTCTCAGTTGGTAAAGCAGATTTTTCGCTCGCTTGGCGTATACAATGTTATCGGCTGTAAGGGAGTAAAGTTGGGTTAGATGGATTTATTTTGTTGCGGGATCTGTGATATTCGCTTGTGTACGCACATATTAAAAAAATGACGAGTGCTTAAGATTATTAAGCAGTAAATATGAAACGTGGTGGCTTTAGTGAAATAAGAGTATTTATTTACTGAGAAGCGTTGAAAATTATGGACAATTGATAGCTTAATAAGGGGAGAAATGGACGCGTTAAGAGGTTACGGGAGTAGCGATGAAAACAATAGCGACGACAATGAAAGGGTGGAGAAGTCAGTAGCCGAGGTCAACAATAGCAAAAGAATACAGAATAATAGCACTTCTGCGGATTTACCTGTTGCTGCCTCCATGAAAACGTCGTCCAGTTTAGTATTAAAAATTTGCTCAGCACCAGACGTAGTAGCGACCGTAAGTTTGCAAATTTTTCCTGCAGCAGCTTTCAATGGAATTAGAGAGTCGGCTGGCGCTATTTAAACGACACACCCTTGTTTGACCAAATTTAACATTGATTCTTTTTACTCTTTTTCTTGGTGATCCAATGATGAGGAAATAGGGCACAGAATTATGCGTACAGCATATAGATTCGACGACAAAAGAGCTGGCATTTAACCCAAAATTCCACGAACTTTTTGCACCCGAGGTGGGTCCTGAAAATCCTTTCAAAACTCAACAACAGAGAGCTGAAAAAAATACTTTGGCAGGATATGTTGAGAAAGCGCACATTAGCGAGTTTCAATTTGAAAATCAAAGAAGGACATTTGCGAGCTATGGTAAAGTATCGTTTGGCAGACTACAGTTTAGCTATCTTCACTTTTTCACTTGCTTGTGCATTTAATGTTTTGCGAATAAAGGTTACGCCTTGGATCCAACCGTTGATGGAAGCGCAGAAGAGGGAAAAATATTGATAGGAGCGGTGGAAGCTGCGGAGGGAGCGGGTGCAAAGACTGTTTTTGAAAACAGAGCCATACGAGCCTCGGATAAAAGAAAGCGAAACAGGAATAACGATCCTACGGATATAACGGGATTTTTAGGTCCTTGGGGTGGCTACATTGGTGAACAAAGGATCGTTAAGCCTAGCGAAGATGAAGCTGCGGAACTGGAGGAGATTCTAGCCAAGAGAAACAAGAGAGGCAAACAGATAGACGAGAAGCCTCTCGAGGAAAAAACTGTCTTGCACAGTAAGTTATTGCGTTTGCTCGATTAAAATCTTGGCTGAATTGGCTTGAGAGGCACTCGCTAAGAATTTTCCATTTTCTAGTTAAAGATAGCGTCGATTACCAAGGAAGATCGTTCCTTCATGCGCCGCAAGATGTTGGTGTTAATTTGAGATCGGAATCACCACCGGAGAGATGCTTCCTTCCCAAGGCCCAAATTCATACATGGGAGGGACATACGAAAGGCATTTCGCAAATTAGATGGTTTCCCCTTACAGCTCACTTATTGTTGTCTTGTAGTATGGATTGTCGAGTTAAGGTAATTACGTTTATATTCAGCGGATATAGGCAATATTATATTGTGCATATAGTGATATATTTATTTACCGTCTTAAACTATGCGCAAAAGCACGTGTTTATATATATATATATAATATTTTAATGCAGTAGTTTTTAAGTTTGTAGCGTGGATGTAAGAATTTTTGTTGTAAAATTTGCTTCTCTTTTGACTTAAAAATCTTGTGCGTGAAGTAGGCAAATTATCATGACACGTAATTATTGAAATCTTTCACGTAAAACGCAGCTCTGGGAAGTGTACAAAGATAGAAGATGCGTGAGAACATATTACGGGCATAGACAGGCCGTAAGGGATATAAGCTTTGATAACGATGGCAAAAGATTTTTGTCCGCTGGCTACGATCGTTATGTGAAGCTATGGGACACCGAGACTGGCGCTTGTATTAATCGCTTTACCAGCCGTAAAGTACCCTATTGTGCCAAATTCAATCCGGACTCGAACAAGCAGCACCTCTTTGTTGCAGGAACGAGTGACAAGAAGATTATATGCGTAAGCCTATTAGCAATTACAATAGGAGTTTCAGTCGTACAAAGTTATTGAGCAAATTTTCTTATGTTATGAATCTAGTGGGACATAAGGTCCGGAGAAATAATTCAAGAATACGACAGGCATTTAGGGGCTGTCAACACCATCACGTTTGTTGACGAGAATCGCAGATTTGTAACAACGTCGGACGATAAAAGCTTACGCGTCTGGGAGTGGTATGATATGTTTATCCAGAGATAATTTGGTTAGACGAGTGGTGATCGGTGCTAATGGATTTGTATTGTGTTTTAAAGGGATATACCGGTGGACATGAAGTATATAGCCGACCCGACGATGCATTCGATGCCGGCCGTCACACCATCGCCTAATCAGAAATGGCTGGCCTGCCAAAGTATGGACAACAAAATTGTTATATTCTCAGCGCTCAATAGATTCAAAATGAACCGGAAGAAAACCTTTACCGGACATATGGTCGCTGGCTACGCCTGTGGACTAGACTTTTCCCCCGACATGAGGTATAAATGGAGTTTACATGGCTTTGAAGGAGCGAATGCTGATAGATTGTTTATCTTTTGCAGCTATCTTGTGTCGGGAGATGCTGATGGGAAATGTTACGTCTGGGACTGGAAAACCACAAAACTCTACAAGAAGTGGAAAGCTCACGATAATGTTTGTATCTCTACGCTGTGGCATCCCCACGAGCCTTCGCGACTTGCCACCGCAGGTTGGGACGGGAAAATTAAATATTGGGATTAATTTTTGTACATAGATAATTTTATAATTAATAAATTAAAGTTTTTATTTTATCGGCAACTTTTCGACCATTCGCCACCAGTCAGTTAACTACATTGGCTTTATACGAAAGGATATTAAACCAATTACATTCACCTTACGCGAAGGGCTTTTAAATTCCTAAATTAATATGGCCAATAGAGTTGCGTAAGGGGGCATTTCACATCTCCTTCTTTGCAAATGAAACGCCACTATGCTGAATTTAGTGCTCGGTGCACAATTTCTTACAAATACTTTTGGCTGAATTCGCGTGTGGCTGCAACTGAATAGAATACAAATTATTTATAAAGTATTCTCTCACAATTAAATTAACACAGCTTATAGAGTTAGCACGTATTTTGAACTTTTCTTTATCTTTAAGACTACTCGTTAATTCTGCATAATCATATAATTTACAAATGACACGCACATTCACAGTCACTCTTTATTCCATCTATATAATCCTTAATTATTATTTTCCTTTCCAATTACATCTTGATGTAAGTTGTGTCGTCGAAAAGAAATTCAACGCAACAGCAACCGATCGATTAATTCCTTGGTGAAAAAAAAATCCATGTATATAATGCCTCGATCATTTATCGTTTAAAAGTGATGCGTAGAGTTGCAGTTGGCAGTAATTTAATGCGTGTGAGATGGGAAATTTCACTGCGAAATTCGAAATAATTCTGCGACCGCGCATGTAAAATACGTTTGTGCTTCTTCGTTTGCAAGGGAATCGAATGGATTCTCTTTAAATTTGCGTGGGGATTCGATTACGAAGATAAGCCAAAACTTCTTCCGTCCCTTTCATCAGAGTTGCTTGTCTCGGCTGCTTGAAACAATTTCCATTCAACGACAACATTCTGAAATTTTTGCAAAATCCAAGAATTATTAATTACTCATCTTGCACTTCTACTTAAAAATGGCATAATACAATATTTACACATCGACATTTCTTATTGATTGAATCTAATTGCTGTTTTATGCTATTTTTCGTAATTGTATTTAGTCGCACGTTTTACATCGGTAAAAATCAATAAACGTTTAATATTACACAAACTGGAGGATAAATTAGCAAATAAATCACATAAACATGCAGAGTCGGATAGTAAATTGTCCGCTTAAAGATTAAGTTCCGACTTTGCGATTTGTCAGGCATGCGAATGAGCCGTTAATGCAACAATAATGAATTTATTGGACAGGGCATGGTATTTTAAAATGTAAAGTGGCTTTGAGACATTATGATTAGCATAATTAGCCCCGAAGCCCCGAATAATGTTCAGATTTTAATTTGAAATTGAGTTTATTATTGTAGATTGAAGCGTATGCATATCTTACCTGTGCCGTAATATTTCTGCTCTTGAGCTATATTTCGAGTATAATGTCAGTTAATGCAAAAGCAATGGTTCTTTGGTAATTTCATGGAAAGCTTACGCAAGTTTTACACTCAAGGTGGGACTATGAAAAACAAAAAATGTATAAAGAAATTTGTTTGTAAAAAATGAGAAAGAAAATGGAGGTAGGAGTGCTGGTGGCAATAGGGGCAAAGTGAACAAAACTTAAAGTATCATCGAAGTGGCTTACGTTAACTACAATAACTAAACAATAACTAAAATTCAAATAAACAAAGTAGCGTGACACTAATGAAATTAACGAGACGCACAAAAAAAATGTTAAAGCAGCCGATCGACCCAGTCGAGTGAGTCGAGCGATCCGCTCAAACAGTCCTTTTAACAACAACAACAACAACAACAACGTACGATCTTAACGGTCGGATGAATAATAAAAGTTATTTGGTTAGACAGGCGAACGATTAGTGTTAAGTGCACAATTGAACATTGAGGAGCAGCCAAGAAGATATTTACCTCAAATGCTTTATATTGCCGAGCTCCGGTGGAATATGGCCGATATTGTTATTCGATAAATCGAGATTTGCGAGTCGCTTGAGTTTACTTAAAGCTGGCACGTCGATGTGTGACATTTTGTTGTCGTTTGCAATTAAAATTTCCAAACTCAATATCTCGCATATGCACTCGGGCAGCTCCTCGAATCTTGAAAAATTCGCATCGTTAATCGCCGAGCCCAGCCGACTATACTTCTATACCATTCCGTTCACTTACTTGTTAAACGAAATATTAATCTCGATTAGGAACTGCAAGGAGCCTATGCTGTCGGGCAACGAGGCCAAAAGGTTCTTACTCAGGTCCAGATATCGCAGCCTCGACATCCTCTCGCCGATCCACTCGGGCACCTCCACCAGCATATTATACGAGAGTTTGAGGTCCGTCGTAGTTACCACCAGCGACAACTTCTCGCTCAGATTCTGCAATTTATTTCTACTTAAGTCTACGCAGGTCACTTCGGCTTCTTTGGCATTCTCGAAAACTTGATCCGACACCTCGACAAGACCCTGGCCAACGAGACTCAGCAGCTTCGCGTTCCTCATTGCGTATCTACAAAATCAAATCACACGCATCATAATCTTATCATAATCATACACGCATCATAATCTTATCATAATCACAACGAGAGAGGAGGCCCTTCGCCAATATCACAACCTCGCCCACTCCCTCGCCAACCTCTCCTCCACCCGGCCCAGCTGAAACAACCGCTCCTCCTCTGCCCAATCGGCAATAGCTTAGAAGCGAGTCGAGCGGAAGCCGCATTTATAAATAGTCTTTCTTAGTTACTGGAGCGAGGGTCCATTGCCGTGACCGAGAACATGGCTCAACCTTCCGCGTATTAGCGGCCCCTGCCGCCTCTCCTCTCTCTCTCTCTCCCCCCGCAAGACAAGAGAGACGAAAATCAAGATAAGCGGATGAGGTGTTGGCTCAGCGAACCGCGAGGCTCTACCCTCACAACCGGCCAAACTAATCGCCCCGGCTATTATTATCAGCCATTATCATTGCCGGCGGAGTGCCCCGGGTGTCGATATGTTGGCAACAAGATCGCCCGAACCTCCGCTCCCTCGTATTAAGATCGAAGCACGTGGATCTGGCCGCTCTATGATGTGACAAAATGTGAGATGAGGACACTTGGTTATATGACAAGAGCGGATGAAAGTTTGTGCTTTGGTTGATCGAGTTGAGGTGGCCGAGAGAGCGAGGTCGATTACAATGCTGCGAGGATAACAAGTGAAACCAACTTATCGGGGTAAGTGTCGGTGGAGCAGGATCGCAGAGGTGAGTTTGCAGTCTCGGCATTGGTTGGATTGATCGTTTGCCGGAGATGTTTCATTATGCGCGGCGTGCCACACTGGACAATGTCCCGGCGAATGTTCTTCACGTTGTTCCCCTCGATTATGAAACTCTGGAGATTCGGCATCACGCCCACGCAGCCGGGGATCCTGAAAAACCACGACCACGCGGTTAATCGTAAGGATGCTGGCTGGCTGGTTGGGGAGGGATAGAGATAATTAGATAGAGATAAAAGCGGGAATACTCACGCGGCAATGTTATTGTAGGACAAGTCCAGTTGCTCGACGTTTATCAGTAGAATAATTTCGTCGGGAATGGCATCGATCTCGTTGTTATTTAGGTTGAGAATTCTCAGCTGGCCCAAGCTTTCCAAGTAATTGACGTTTATTTCGCTAATACTGTTGTGAGAGAGGTAGATTTCTTGCAACGAGGTGCAGCCGCTCACATCCGGGAAGCTGGACAAGTTGTTCATGTGGAAGTCGAGTCTCTCGATTTTTCGCAGCTCGCCCAGTGGGTGGACTATCTCCAAGCAATTGTTGCTCACGTCCAGCTTCTTGAGTGCTACGCTCGCAGCGTATTATTAATGTCAATTAATGGATAAATGATTAATTTATTTGCGTGCTCAACGATTGGCGGCTATAAGACGGACACGCTTTAATGAGCAGCTGAGCGAGTTGATTTGCTCGGTAATTGGTCAAGGTGAGCGGATATAGTACGGAAGATAGACTAGTGGGGGAGGTAATTACGCGGAATTATTGATAATTATTGTCTGCGTAAACGTAAGCTTACACACGGGGACCTTGGACATTGATTTTACATAGTAATTGCGCATGTCGCGAATGTCCGAGGAGCGATAAAGTAAGGCTGAGTGGACAACAATTTTGACGATTGCGCCATACGAGAGCGAAGACGTGCATGCCAATGAAAAAATACAGACAAACCTCTCATGCTCATTACATCCGGTGGCAGTTCCTTCAATGTATTGTGATTTAATTCCAGAGCGACTAAGCGCACCAAATATCCCAATCCAGTGGGCAAACTCGTCAATTTGTTCGACGACAGATTCTGAAAGAATTGATTGGCTCGGTTTTCGCAATTGATTGGTCGAAAGAATTGGAAAACCAAAAAACAAATAAAACTTACCAAGTACTCGAGCATTACCAAGTTGCCAATGTCAGGGCTCAATTCTTGTATCAAATTGTTTTTCAAGTCCAGGCATCGCAGCTCCGCCAGATTAAAGAACTTACTTGGCAAAGTCCGTAGCTTATTGGTCGATAAATTTAGTTTCCTTAGCTTCACTAAGCATCCGATCTCCTCGGGTATCGCCTCCAACAAATTATCGTGTATCTGTAAAATCGTCCCAACTCTCACATAACAAATACAAATGCATTTCAAGTGGAATTTTTACAAGTGTGCGTGGTTATCGTTGAAATAAATATTGTCGGGCTATATAGACTGACTATTGACTCTAAGGTACATTAAACTGGGCTATAAAGCACTTACGTCTAAATTGATTATGTCTGCCAGGTACTTAACGTCTTCGCTCAATTTGGCCAAACTGTTGGAACTTAAATCCAACGACTTCAACGTCTCGTATTCCCACCATTTGGCTTGATTATCCGAGTTGCGGATGTCCACTTGGATACTTCTCAGCTCCTCCTCGGTCAATTCATTGATCCTCCATATTCTGTCAGGTACTGCAATGAGAGGGCCATTAGGAATATTGCATCGAGGCATTTTCGTGAAAGTTATGGCTATTCGATGAATAAGCCTCGCTCGATTATTTATACTAAAAATACGCAATAATATTTATATTCATTGGCACGTACGATCGAATTGGATAAACGAGTGCCTTCGTATGATAAATCACTGATTACCTGAAAACCGAGAGAAATGAGATTGACAAACTGATTAGAAAAACTGCCGAGCCTCGCGACAAATACGTACATTGCCGTCTCGATTTGTGTCACACTTCATTAATGGAAACTTACAGTCGCTCTCCCAAGAGACTATTCGCGTTAAGCAACATCTTTATATCTTTCGCTCTCTCTCCCGCAATAAGGGCATGGAATGCCATTTTAGGACAAGCACTTTACAATCAATTCCGTCGCTTGGATTATGGCGTTACACGACTTTATACCAAATTAAAGGCTTATTGATGCCTTTTCCTCGTGTTTTCTCCTTTCTTTGCGTGAGTTTCTTTTGAGAGGGAGAGGGAGAGAGAGCGGGAATGTTTTTGGGAGTGAAATTTACTACCAAAAATTCAAAATTCCAAAGGAATTGAGTTAAGAGCGCAAGAGCAGCCTCCCAATGTCCCAATTATGTTTCGTTAAATAAAAGAAAAAGCAACAGCGCGCCATAATAGACAAGTCTTTTGCTCTTCTTATCGCAAATCTTTGAATAAGCGTACATTTATGCTTCGGATGATTGCATTGAGTATCATAAAAGTGATCGTTTGCGTGTTATCGTACGATTTGAGAACTTGCACGGCTGGTTGTAAAGTAGTGAGTGCTTATAAGCTAGTTTTATATAAACTCGATTGGCTTAGCTTGCAGCCAGATTGCCAAATTGTCAAAAAAAAAACAAAGCGTCGATTAGACGACGAAAGTACTTGGAAAAATATTCTCCCGCTCGCGAGAAGTGGAAGAAGCACGTGGGACAAGTTTATCAAGAGCAAACTTGAGAAATGTCGAGCTTCAGCATCACTGCCAATACTTTGGACTTTACGACGACGTCGGCGAGTCGAGCTTTCCAGCCTTACGTCAATAATAAATTGCCGGCTGCCATCAACTTAGGATGGAGCCAAGTTAATTGCCCAAAGCTAGTCGGATCGCTCGAGAATTGCGGAAAATGCATTTGCGTCTGAGCATCCGCGCGTCTCAACGTCAATAATAAAGGGGATCGATAGTAAGGTGAGAGTGCGGCTGTTGGGGAGCGGAGCTGGGGACCGCGGGGGCAATGCCGTATCGAGGAATATCACTTCGCCTCGATATTATCGATTAGGACTGAGCGAGCCGCCGGGCCATATTATCGGCAAGGCCGCAAAGACTTTTAATTCCTCGGGCGCTTCCGTTGGCCGGGGAGCGAGAGCGCGAAACGACGCTCCCGTCCTCCTCTCCTCCACTCGACTTGACAAGCGCACCTATAAAAAGCACGTGAACTTGTAATTACATAAAGGCGGCCCTAGCCCGCACTGCCATGCACCCACGGCCTCGCTGCCTGCACGGGAGGAGTGGCGGTGGGGCGGCGTTGGAGGGGGGGAGAGCGCGGTATATTGAGGGGGGTGGTGGTGGTGGTGGTGGAGTTGGCTCGAAAGGGCGAGGGGAGGGTTGGGGGGGCGGCTGGTGTTTGTCACCTGAGGAGAGAGCCCTGGAGGAGAGGCTGAGCTTGCCGGTCTTCCTCGCGGCGAGGATCGTCTCGGCCGAGAGCTCCGCGTTGTCGTCGACCCGCGTACGGAGCCTGAAGACGGCCGCATTATTGATCGATCGCTTGGCGTCGCTCATCCTGATCACCGGGCCATCGCCAGCCCGGGCAGCACGCGCACAGGCACAATCCTATCCGCACTGGCCGTCATTGGGCTCGTGGCCTCGACTCTGCCTCCTCTCGACGAAGCTCTTTCGCAGCCTCGGCGAGGACAACTGACGGAGGCGCCTCTCGACGTCGCGAAGGCGCATGTGCGACCCGCCGTTCGCGCACTCTTACTACTCACTTGCCATTTGCACGTACTTGCGGCTCTCCCGCCGCCGCCGCCGCCACCACTGCCACCGCCACCACTGCCACCGCCGCCACCACCGCCGCCGCCACCTCCGCCGACCCCGAGGACAACACGCTACTCTCGCTCGACGGCTGGCTTAACAAGGGGAGAGAGCGGCCAGAGCTAAATTGCCGACTGACCCTTATTATTATTGTTGTTATTGTTGTTATTGTTATAATGCGGTGCTCGGCTTTGAGGCGTCGTCGAGCCACGTCGAGCGCGAATCGAATTGGCTTGGAGGATGGCGCGCTCGTGGACGAAAGCCGAATATAAATGTGCCATGTTTATTCGACGCGATCGCTTGTCCTAGGCAACGGCACTAAACTCTCGTTGTTTAAGCGGCGGTATTGCGGGCCCGAGGGTCTCCCTCGAGTGCGCGCTTATTGCCTGGGCCGTGGCTCCTGCCTATTGGATAAGATCTTCGCGGCTGGAAGGACAGATGGGTCTTCTCGGGTCGTAAAACCCGGGCGTTTGCCTCGTCCCGGCTCGCTTTCGATGCTAATTTCAAGCTTCGGGAGCTGTAATAGAGCAGATAAGGCGCGCGCGCGCGCGCGCCCACGATAAAGTAGGAGGCATGAAGCGTCGCCGGGGCAAAAGTGAGCAGCTGCCCTTAGCGCTGAATGACTTCCGCTGGAAGTTCATGGACTGTGGGCAATGAAGGGGAATATAATGAGTTTGAGTCAATTTATTCGGCCGTGATGGCTTTTCGCGCTAAAAATGCTCGCTGCTGCTGATGACGACTACGACGACGACGATGACGCTGATGATGATTTGCGCTGGACAATGATTTAACGAGGCGATGCCCGCGAGTGAGCTTTTGCACTTTCAATTGGCAATGCTAGATAATAGAGCGCAATATTATCCGTACCGAGGCATCATTACTTTTTCCTACGATAATTTGCGTGAAGCTTATGGCAGTTAAGTAGCTTCCTTGGTGCACTATATGCTTTCTAATAAGCAACCAGTGAAAATAGAAATGAAGAATAAAGTTCAGCTATGAGGATTTTAATAATGAGCAGCGATCTCGTCACGGTCAATGGGATCAAAAGGCAATTCAACTGAACATGCAGATGTAAATAAAATGCACGTGCACTTATGTATCGGTGGAGTTACGTTGGCCTTGCAAAATTAACAATGGAGTTAGAATGCTCGTACACTGTTACGAGTATAAGCAAAAGTTTGGGAGGGGAGGACGGGAGGGCGAGAAAGCGGCGGATGTCACTAATCACACTCGCGTTACCATCGATAACTTTTTAATTGTTGGATAAAAATTGTACTACTCGCTCATCAAACAGATCGCCTTATTACGCGCGATATCATGAAATATTACATTAGGCTAATCGAGACTATTATACAATTAATAATAATAATAAAATAATCATAATCGACGTGATTGTTGATTGATGCGCGTCGATTGCTTATTCAATGATAATGATATGATATGACTTTGGTATTTCTCACCAGCTGATTGCGGCGTTAATCAATTCATTAGCTAAAGCCTCTACAGCAATGGTACCGGGACATCGACGAATTATTGGATCTTCAGTGCTCGAAACTATGGAAAAATCACGATCTGATGGATCACGAGTAACGATAGTAAGGACTAATCGCGTAAGTAGCGTGAAAAAAAGTCGTGTAAAACTAGTTGGATTTGTAACACAGGCAGGATCCGTAGTCGTACTCGCTCGCCTATGGCAACAAAGAAGAGTTGAGCTGGAAGTTTGACAGGTCAAGCCAAGTACGAGATGAAAAATTAAATGAGAGGATGAATCGAAACTAGTCTGTGGAATGAATTACGACTCGGCCTACTACTGCATTGTAATTAGTTGTAAAATATAATGTATGTGAATAATAAAGGTATATTTATGTGTAATTAGAAGAATAACGAATAATAATAAAATAAAATAAAAAAAAAATAAGAAAAATAAATATAATAAAGAATAACGCATTTGATTTCAAGCTCTACCCACTGTTAATCTAGTAAATTTGCGTTAAATTTGCGTAATCGGCCACGAGCAGAGCAGAGCAATTTTTTTTAAATTTCGACTCCTCTTAATTTATGCCTAAAAACAAAAAACAATGTAAAGCAATTTTTATAGTCATTTTTATAGTATTATTAGAATGTAAAAATATTGGGAAATGGTCGTGTGTTATAAGGTATATTTGGTAACTGATATATTTCAAAATGATATGCAAGTGATTTATTGGATTTATGGTGAAAAACGTGGTAATCGTGTAGTTTTTAAAGAATGAATATTTTCAGTGCATTCGCAGTTTTTATTTTGAGATTATTGATCTATTTTTCCTTATCCAATTCAGCTTGCAATATTATTTTGCTTGAAATATCGCTTTGCTGGCATTGGCCGTTTGAGAAGGGATGTTGGATCTTGAAACGTTCGCTTCCTTATATCAGTGGCTCGGTTTCTTAAATTAGATTAAATTAGATTGGTAATCACGGGAAGAAGCAAGTTGTACACGGGAATGGTGCATGTGCGTTGATAAAAATATTCATAAGTCGATTTCTTATTGTCGATTGAAGTGAACGCGACGCTGGCAATGTCGGCAGAACACAACATCGATGCCAATATTCAAATAAATTCTTCATTTCATTATCAGTAGAGCATGAGTGCAGGAGAGGTGAATAAATCTAAATGAATGTCAATTTTCAAACAAAGACGAGGGATTTATGGCCGGTATTATGACAGCAGGCACAAGGCGAAATAATCGCATGGGAACGCCAACTTTCAAATGCAATACGCAAGGATTCTTATGATTCCAAGAGCGACAATTAATCTACGATCTTTCCAATATTTATCTCGCTTAATTAATTGACAAGCTCACGAGTGTATGCATATACATTTATGAGTATCGAAGTAATTTGAAAAAGCCATGGATATCATTAGCGTGCTGCGATAAAGAAAATGAAACACTTTTGGAAAAGTATCTGAATTAAAAAGTGAATAGATTGTTTTTTATGTACAAGAGCATCGCTTAACAGTGACAATCCCTGGCAATAAATATCCGCTTCTTTTGATTTCAAATATAATGTTATTTATTGAGGTATATTGCACTATATGATTGGCGATATGTGTAGTCTCGACATTTCATTGGAAAGACTCGATCTCTACGATTTTCGCGAATTTATCGTAAATTTATTCAACTAATAATACAAAACGAATGTTAAAGCATAACATTTATACACTGAAATACAATTCAATTCTTCTTACGCTCTCTACTCGAGCCATTCCTGCAATTATCAACAAAAGTATCTCTCCAAAATAATAAGCTATTAGTTAAAGCTACAAGTTATTAATAATAATTATTGTAATATAAATTAGCGGGATCGCTTTATGTTTTGCGTGTGTCGCCTATAAAGTAAGCCAACTCAATTGTGAAATATAGAAGAAAAATCTTTCAATGCTTCTTCAATCTATTCAAATAAATTTCTATGAAAAATGCAAACACTACTCGTTATTAATTAAACACACTTGTGCCACAACACTTTATCTGCATATTTAATAGACGATCCACAATATTCGCAGTAATGATAAACTCTGAAATTTCATTTTTTTTATTTAGTTGGACTGCGCATTGAAATTTAGCCTTTAAGCTCTGGTATTTCAGCAGTGGTCGCTAATCGGCGAATTTTTAAAAAATCCCTTTATCAATGGCTCGTTCTCTTGTTTCTCAAATTCTTCGCGCCTTCAACAGCTATGCACCATCCGAAATTATACTCAACCGATGTTCCCGATACGAATTTTTCCCAATACGACTTGTCTCCGTACTTCGTCTAAAATATAAAACTTTCAGGTAACAAAGAGCCTGCCGATTATTAATAACAATTCAAAGTCCTTGGCTTTAAGAGGCAAGACCGTGATTACATTAAACATTAGGCGTCGCTCGTGCATATCATGTGGGCCATAATGAGACTCGTTAATAAGAAGAGTCAAAACTTCTTAAAATAATAGCTCGTTATTCTTGCATTTACACAAGGACATTGCAATTACATAAGGATTTGCGCAAGAGCAGCAGCTAGTACATGTAAATAATTCATTGGGAAAGAAATGCATTTTCGTATTGTTGATAAATTCATATTGGGAAATAGGAAGGTAAGTGTATTGAACTGCTCTATTTTCTTTATTGATTCGCAAAATTTTTCGTCACTTTTAATGGCGGAAAACGCGATAAAATCCAGCACAATAATTTGGTAAATAATAACAGGCTTAGGAAACTCTGCATTCGATGGGAAATCGTGAAAATATCTATGCCCCTGTCTATATAATTATATCTATAAATGCACATCTGCAGTATCTTTTATCCTTCATTAAAGAAAGTCTTGAATTTTATATGCAAAGTTTATTTTATAAATAGGAAACCAATCGAGTATAAAGTCACGAATATTACCGCCAATTTAACAATTTTTTTTCAAATCAAGAGACACTTTTCATAAAGTAATTATAGCTTTTAATGCACGCTAATTATTCGCTAATCAAGTGTCTAGTAAAAAAGTATATCCCCTGGATAAGGTTTTGAAATAATTGCCTTTAATGATACAGGAAAGTCCAGCGCTTAAATAGTAATATGGTATTATAAGCCGTTAATTAAACTTTAATTGCAAATTTATCATTTAAACGTTACTTACGATAAAACTAAAGCTTTTACGGTCTACTTTAGGGAAAGTCGCACGAGAAAGTGTCTACATATAATGATCGTACTTTTGTCTTTTTAATTGTAACTTTTCTAAGCTGTTTTCTTAAACTCATTCCGCTCCTCGGACTATTTTCTCCATTTCCTTGGCTAAATAGATCGTGTTTATGAAAATTGCTGGTGCCAATCAATGATAGTCATATAATCATTTTCAATACTGGTTAGATAGAAAAAGATATTCAGTATTGATTCAAAATTCTCTTATTACATGGACTGTAATTGTTTCTCGTGTACGCTGGTACGCATGGCGTATGTAAAAAGTGCATATATGTGTATTCCTGCTGAATATCCATTTTATTAGATTTAAATTGATGATTGAGACTATAAAACATATGACTACTGTTTGTATTTGTTTAGTATTTTTGTTTGTTCATTTAAATTTGTCATATATATATGTAATTTACTTATTTTAAGTGATAATGCGCGCGCAAACGAGCTTCTGAGAAGAATCCGGTAGGTTCGTGACGATCGGTGTCGCTTCGTTACTCAACTATTTCGTCGACCACTGGACAAACTATGAAAACAAATTGTAACTCTTTGTCGGCTTAATTGTTATTTATTTTAAAAACAATAATAAATCCCGTTTTCAGTTTTATTGCATTTCGTTAGATCGTAAGTGGTGCGATGCCTTACGCCAATCAACCAACAGTTCACATTTCCGAACTTACGGAGGAAAATATTAAATTTCAAGTCGAAGACACCGAACTCAGGTAAATAACCTACTACGTCTAACCTAAAATTCTGTATTAAAGTAAGTTATGTTTAAGATTGTATTTTGAAAAACATCCGTCAATGCAATTATTAATACCTGGCATATTTCGAATATTTTAATAGTGTTGCAAATAGTATGAGACGAGTTTTTATTGCTGAAACGCCAACAATGGCAATTGATTGGGTGCAAATAGAAGCTAATTCGACGGTCCTTAGTGACGAGTTCCTGGCTCACAGAATTGGGATGATTCCATTGATAAGTGACGAGGTGAGACGTTATAACTTTAATGATTTGGTCAAAAATATTATATTTAATGTACTTTAGTAACATTTTCCTTTCGCGCAGGTGGTCGATAAGATCCAGTATACAAGAGACTGTCAGTGTATGGATTTTTGTCCAGAGTGTTGCGTGGAATTTACTTTAGATGTAAAGTGTGCCGATGAGAAGACGAGACACGTAACTACGGCGGATTTAAAGTCTAGCGAACACAGAGTAGTTCCCGTGACGTCGAGACATCGCGAGGACGACGCAAGCGAATACGGAGAAACTGATGGTTTGCCAAATTAGACTAAGCTCCCTTATTTATAATTTATTGGATTGTACATTGAAATGCCTTGATTTCATTTTAGAAATATTAATCGTTAAACTACGTAAGGGTCAGGAATTGAAACTTAGAGCTTACGCTAAAAAAGGTTTTGGTAAAGAGCACGCAAAATGGAATCCCACTGCTGGAGTTAGTTTCGAATACGATCCGGATAATTCCATGCGACATACGCTCTTTCCAAAACCGGATGAGTGGCCAAAGTCAGAATACTCGGAGTTAGAGGAGGACCAATGTACGTATCATTAAGCACGAACAAAAGTCGGCTTACAAATGCCTATGATTTATGAAATTAAATTAATTGAACTCTTACGTCGGTTATTTTAGACGAAGCTCCTTTTAACTGGGAAGCCAAACCAAATAAATATTTCTTCAATGTAGAGAGTAGTGGAGCCTTGAAACCAGAAAACATTGTCATGATGGGCATAGCTGCATTGAAAAATAAATTATCAAATTTACAAACGCAATTGAGTCACGAAGTGCAAAGCGATGCACTTAGTATTCATCATTAATTATAAAATTCTCTTTAAGGCCTTTGGATAATGTATAGATAAGTTTTCACCGATTGTTATTGTGTATTATAGAAATCGAAATAAAAGTCAAATTGATTTATTTATTAAATTTGCGTCAATATTTACTTAACATTTATAAAAGGAAAAATAAAAAATAAGAGAACGGACTATGTGTCATATGACAGCCTATTTGTTCAAAGAATTTTATGCACTTTGCACGTAAAACTAATGTTACAATGAATATTAAATACGCCAATTAAATGGGTAAATAATTGTATTTTTAAATATATCCGAATTATAAATAGCGTTGTCATTTTAATTAGACGCAAGCGTTATTAAGAGAAAAAAGAAAGAACTCGCAAAAATATTAACTTCACCTGTCAATGGCACAGGCCGTGATTTTAAAAAATCTTAATTGACCTTTGAGAATAAATTTTCATGAGAATAAAGAATAAATTGCATCTATTATACGCGTCCGCTGCACATCTCTCCTAATCTCCAAATCATTCGCATTATCTTTCAATTACCCTACACTGCAACATCACTTCTATCTAAACGTCAAATTGGCCTGACTTTAAACATTTAAAACAAACTTTTGCTTTTATTCACTTGACGTAGCCCTCGCGCCATCTACAGGACAATAAAATATCCCCTCGTTTGTCCTCCTCGTTTAGCGATTTTGTACTCCTCGCTCCTCTATTTACATTCAATTCTGTGTTTATCGAGCCTCCCATAGCCAGCACTTCAATAAACTTCAATTAGTTTATCAAAGAAACATGGATACGGACGAATCCATTAAATGGGCGATCGATCTATTAACACCCGACCCTTCATACGAGGAGAATGTTCTCTCAAAATATTATCATTACATAACACTGCCGACGGTATGTGTTGGAGCCGTAGTGTCCATGAATTGGCTTCAAAACAGACCTTATTTTGCCAGTAAGTAGTTGCTTAAATTCCCATTAAACTCGCTAAAGCTCGACGACTGTCTTCCATGCATTTTACGGCCACACTTTCACTCTCTCTTGTAATACGTTTCAAATATTATTTCGTGTAGTTTTTAAAAAATGTGTTACGCAATGAACGATCGAATGTACCAAGAAGAGCGACACATGACCAGGTAATTCATACAGCTTATATTGATAATAATAAGTTTTTATACGTAAATGCTTGCGAGGCGGCTTTATTTATTGGAAGCACTTGAAAGTTTGAGGTGAGCGAGGCGTTCGTTCGCTTAGCCGTTTGTCCACAATTTTTCCTACTTCTTCATCTCTACGATGGCTATTATTTTCATTAATTACACCTCGGTCTCCGCATCCACAACATAAAATACAATTCCAATTGGCTACTTAAAGTTACGTCCGTAAAGTAGTTCAACTATATTCCTGAAATATAATGGTTTATTTGAGCACTTTTTCAAGCATTTTCAGACAATACACTTCGTATTAATTGTTTATGTACTTACGCGTGTAATTGGCCTTTTATATTGACTGAGAATTACTTTGGGGACGAGCTTTCAAATCTTCACTTTAAAATTTTCATCGCAACTTTCCGATAAATATTTATAAAATGTTTAAATTCATTCGAAAGTCAGATGCTGCATTTTCAAACTTGAACGTTCAAAATAAATAGACAAATGTGGAATTAAAATGATACTTTTCAAAAGATTTTTTTAACAAATGTTATATCTACGCGCGCGTGTGTGTGTTCAGAATGCACGTGCATACATAGAATGCACAGACAATACACATCTAATATAAATATAAATATATATATATATATATATATTTGTGTGTGTGTAAGATACTTTTCTATTTAAAACTACTCCATTTTCTCATGTTTCAACATTGTAATTCTAAAGATTTGAATATACGATTTGATCTACATCAACTATAATATAATATTTGACAATTGTGTTATAACTAATCATAAGTGTCCATAAAACATTTTGTACAAATGAAAATGTATCATTTTTGTATTCAAAGAGTTACTTGATATTACAAGTAATTTTTAAAGCTACAATAATAATTCTTGGTTTAAAATTCATGTTGACAGAGAATTTTAACGTACAAATTCCTTTTCAATTATCGATATTTAATATATAAAAAATATCTTAGTCTTTTATCAATCTTAATGTACAATGTTAAAAGGTAAAGTCAATTGGATTTAAAATATATTACAAAAAATTAACTCGCACTCTAGTAATAATTTGAAGGCAATATTCATACTACTTAAAAAGATCTACATATACACATATAAAATAATTGGATCTACATCGTGCTACAACATTTACAACTATTATGTTTTGAATTTTTTTTTTACAACAATAATTATAGATATTTGCAATATTTACATGCTCCTCCGATGAATTTAATTCTTAGTTCTACATTAATTTTTATGGAAAGTTTTGAAGAAATATTAAATATATCGACCATATGGATTGTTATATTGTTTCTTTGACAACCAAAAGTGTCGTACTGTTTATACACAAGCTGATATTACTTTTCTAGGTATACATAGATACGGAGTAGCATTAATAGTTGGAATAGTCGCAGCGAATCTGACAAAAAAATACAAAACACACTCAGAATCAAAGAGAGATTCGATTTTGCGTCAGTACATTAAGCTTCATCCAGAAGATTTCCAGCAGCCTAGTAAGAAAATATGATATTTTGATTATTATTTTATTGCTAACCAATCGATGAAAATATCATTGAAAAACTCTTTCATTTTCAGTTCGAAAAACGTACAACGAAGTGTTTGAAGAATGGGTTCCTTGCCGATAAAACTTTAATAGTGACTTGTGTAGATGCTTTGAAAGTTTAAAAACTTTGAAAGTTCATGTGTAAAAATTCATATATTAAAACAAAAATCATATTCTAATTCAATTTGAATATTATAGTATTTGCTTAAATATTAATTTCGTTAAATTATAAGTTAATATTTATAAACTACATCATTTATGTATTAAAGGAAATTTAATCTGTTTGTAATATTACGTACTCCAATTATAAACTGAGTAATTTATGTCAGTTAAAATTTTATAACGATTGTTACGTAAATATCGATAATAACTTTTCACAGCTCACCTCTTTTTCATATTTATTCTATTCTGATAAACAATGTACCACAAAGTTTAAAAGATCGTAGATAAATATCCTAAGCAATCGATGAGACAGACAAAAGCAATTCCCGAGGGAGTTATCCAATGGTATCTCGAGAACCTCAAAAACATCTTTGCACGATCAGAAATTACTATACTGGAAATGACCTGAAAGTAACATGATAGCCAGGGACGATATTTTCCCGTTCTTGTATCATCTAACAACCTGTATTGCAAATAATAAAGCTGTCGATATTTCAGTTACACAAAAAAAAGCAAACGAGCTAAGTTTCAGTAAAAGAAACGGCAAGTCACAAAGCGTCATTCGTAATTTGATTCAATTTAATAATGCGACAGCGAAATTTCAATAATAAATGGCAGATGAGATTCGGCGCTTACATTCGACGAATTCTCTCGTTAAATTATCGAGAAAAAAAAAACAAAGCAAGAAACGAGCAAATCTTGGAAGAAAATGTAGAGAACTTTTTCTTCACAAAGTTTATTTCAGGCATTTCACATAAACAATGGCTGCAGTTTACAATTATAGGCCCTTTTATAAATCTATAACATCATATTCAAAATATTTAGTTATAATTAAAAAATTCAACGTTTCTCTAAAATTAAAGCGGTATATAATTTACAACTACACAGTCATACCTTCGCAAAAGATTTTCTTAATACAATAATATACATGTGTATAAATGTGTGCGTGATCTTTCTTTGAATTATTACACCGTAAACTTATTTAAAATTTAAAAAACTAAAAACTAAAACGACTGCGTCATTTTTATATCCTATACAATCATAATTTAACAATGAAAATATTTGTTCACGTTTGTGATTAATACATTACATACATATCTTTCATTAGCAAGATAATTTTTGTTCATCGTTAAACCGACATCATTTCATTTGCCATTTCGCACGACTGCAATTCCACTTCCAGATAGACAGAGCACATTAAAAATCTAAAAATTATAAATTAAATTAAAAGTGATATATTCGCGAGCACTCTGTTTAGTTGAAAAAATTCATCAAAGGTATCGAATTACATTGGCTTATAGTACACATAATATGCAATGGCTAATACATATATTATTTATTTTATAATACAAATTAAGTAGTGCGTAATCGGCCCCTCGATCCACCTAATATCAATAATAATGCGCGCCACTTCTTTTTCCTCATCCAAAATCCCATTCAAAAATAGCCCCCTCGCCCCTCTTCCCCACGCACATTACATATTACACGGAGGCATTCCCCGTGCATTTAAATTTGTTTGGTGTAAAAAAATTCACGTTCGTCTCTTATCGGAGCACTCTTTGCTTTTTTTGCTTTTTTTCTTCTTTTGTTTATTTTTATATTTTTTTAAGAAAGATCTGGCCTTGAATTCCACGAAGCTGCATATTAAATATTATTTCTCTTGAATCTCTCGCAGTCGCAATTTTACAGGTCAGAGTGGCTCGATCGCATCGCAAAAAGGCAAGCCCCCCCCCGCCCCCCAACATTTGTGCGTGAACAACTCTCGTAATACCATTTCTCTACCCGACACGCGCGCTCCTATCCGAGATGCCAGTTGACGCAATGTTCAACCGAACGTCACTCGGTTATGCCGTGTTTCGCCCCGCAAGCCGAGCCCGAGCGTCATCACGACGCATACATCCGGCTAATCTCGTGCTTATAGCGCTCCTGGACTGCTTTCCTCTTCAGCTTAAATGCAGCGGTAACAAGGCCCATATCCGGCGACCACGCCTCCGGAACTAATTTCACAGCCCCCGGTATCTCGAACTTCTGAAGATTACCTGCAAGTTTAATGGGAATGTCGTTAGAATATTCTTCTTCATTGGGCCAAATTTACATTAGTTCTCGCGATAGACGTCCTCGCAACCTTTATCCTTAATAACCACTGAACAATGCACGGAACAAAGATCGGAAAACTCGGTGGAAAATTACGTACACTTTTTTGAATGATCGACCAGCGCTTCCAATACAGCCTTCTCCATGGTCGGACTGCTACACAGATCTTCGAAGGAGGTGAACGTTATGCCATAATTCGTTGCCGTCTCCTCGAGGTAATGGCGATTCGGTACAACCAAAGCTACCGTATAATTCTTGCTGGCGTCTCCGTACACGCAAATATTGTCGACCAATGGGCAGGTTTTCAATTCGGATTCGACTTTGCCCAGTGACACGTACTCGCCAAACTGAAGCTTCACCAAATCCTTTTTCCTATCTGCGCAGGATAAGAAGCGACTTTTAGACTTGAGGTGCGCTCAATGCCACTCAGGCGATCAAGATGCCAAGGCATCGTCGCACGGAATGTGTAATAAGACGGCCCGAGAGGACACGTGACTTACCGGTGATCTTAATGGCTCCGTCTGGATGAGCCTCGCCAATATCTCCCGTCCTGAACCACTGTTTACCGTCCTTGAAGAAGAAATCCTCGTTTGTTTTGTCGGGGAGCTTGTAATAGCCGGCTGATATGTTGTCGCCGCCGATAACAATCTCACCTCTAGGATTAGGAATATCGGTTACTTTATATCCGGCTTCCTCCCAATTTTCTAAAGATATATCGCAGACAGTCGTAGGAGCGCCCACTCGTCCCGTACTCCTATCATAAGCTAATCGTGGGATGGGTAGGGTCGTGTGCGTGGGGTGTAAGTGTGCGTGTGTGACGGTGGTTGTGGGGTGGGTGTGGGGAGGGAGAGGGAGGAAAAACAAAAGATTATTAAATGAAGCAGCAATAAAATCCTCCGTTACGATAGCTACTGTTCTTGTTGTTTTTTTCTTTCCTTCTTTCATTTTCGTGAAATGAGCTTAGAGCAGAAGTAAAAAAATATCTTACGGTCCATTACGGTCGCGCAGGAACATGTTTCGGTTAAGCCATAACCTTGGGTCACAGTCACGCACAGGCAGAGCTTCACTTGCATGTGGGTCTCGGGGCTGAGGGGCGCGCCCCCCGATAGGATCAACCTCACGCGGCCGCCCAGCACTTGCTTCGCCGCTCCGAAGATCAATTTGTCGAAGATGGGCGTGTCGTAGCCCCGCTTCGTCCACTTCAATTTGTACTCGTAGGCGAAATTGAAGATCGCCTGCCTGAACTGGCCCGATCTTTTCACCTTCTCGTTGATGCCCTTCGAGATCCGGTCCAAAATCAGCTGCGTCACACAGAATTAGCGCATTGCGTTGAGGTTGGCGTTAGCCGAGGGAGCGGGGTTATTGGGGTTATTGGGGTTTGTGACAAAAACGAAACTCACCGGCACCGACGTCAAGCACGTCGGGTGCAGCACACTCGCGTCCCCCTTGCAGCCCTTCTGGATCTTGCTGCTCGAGTCGATCATCGTCAATGGGGAACTGTAGCCGATCGGCACCCCATTCAGCAGGCAAACGCTCTCCGAGAGAAGCTCAAACACGTGGGCCAGTGGCAAGTAGCCCATGAACACGTCGTCGCTCTTAATGACCACGGCGTTGCAGTAGGCCTTGAGGGTCGCAATGACGTTCTTGTGGGAGAGGAGGACGCCCTTGGGTATGCCGGTCGAGCCGGATGTGTACATAATGATGGCGGTGTCGTCGCTGCTTGGTGAAACGGACTCGGCCCTCGAGTCCTCGCCAGCCTGGATTATTTGCTGGAAGGGGAGTAGCCGCACTCCTTCCTTAAACGCGCAGCATAACACCGAGGTTTTACATACAAATGGCAATCAACATTTTATCTACCAAATCCATTATATATTATACACTCCAGCCCCGCTGGATTAATCGCGCAAAAGTTGGCCCCAATTTACGTACCTTGTAGCCCTTGGTGTCGGCCTTCTTCAGCTGATCCTCCATGTAAATAATATTCTTAACGTCAGGTACTTTCTGCAGGAGCCTCTTGAACTTTGGGAGGAGCTCGTGGCTGGTGATGACGGTGTCGACTTCGGTCTCGTTGATGCCGTGGGCGATGGCGTCGTCGCCGAGTGTCGAGTAGATCGTGACGATCGTGAGATTCTGCTTGAAGCAGGCGTGGGCCGCGATCATCCACTCCTCCCTCGTCTCGGCGAAGACGACGATGTTTTTGCGCGCCGTCAGGCCCAATTCTCGGAGGCCCCGACTGAACGCCGCCGCCAAGATCTCCACCTCGACGAAGCTCTTCCACTCGTATTCGCCCATCTTGTACTACGCGAGGAGGCAAGCTGAGCTTTAGCATCGGCAACCTCATCGGCCCCAACCAGGACTTTGCGGGACTTTGGGGGACTTTATGGGGTGGTGGGAGAGGTGGGATAAAGGAAGCGTGGATAAAGGCCTGGGTATCAAAGGTTTATTATATCCTATTGGTCCTAATGAAACTTGGGGAACCAAGTGGCGTAACCATTTACGAGAATTTATCAAATATGCCAGGGTGTTGATTGCTTGGAAGCGGAGCTTTTGGAGGAGGCAGGCCCCTCTCCCCTCCTACCTACCTTCTTAAAGATCCTGCCGTTGGGCTGGAGCTCGTCCTCCTCGGCGAGTATTTGCCTAGTGCCGAGGCACCTCTTAGTCCCGTGCACACCGGCCACCCACTTGAGCATCGCCTCGAGTGTGTCGATCTGCTGTCGGACCATGAGGGTGTGCATGGGCCCGATGGGGTCGACGTTCCTGTAGATAATCGAGTGCTCGTCACGGGCGACGGGCTTCGCCTTGATTCTGCGCGAGGCCTTTCGCTTCTCCCAGGGCCTCTGGAGGATCAGGTAGACCGGGAATGTAAATAGGTCGTAGACGTAGGAGAGTGCCTTGATGGCCCGGACGGCACCGTTGATCCAGAAATTATCCATCTCCCTGTAAATGCGTCGCTCGTTAGTGCTTTCGTTTCGGCTCGGGAGGTGCGCGCGAGGACGAATCGAGGACGAAAGGGGCCTTTCGCGGCTCAACTCGGCCATTTACATTGCTGGCTGGTTAATGCGTTGGCCAACGTTAAATCATTATTACTGTTCAAGCGCTCTGTCAATATTTCTTCTACTTTCATTATTATTATTTCATATTGTGCATGCGATGCGTCAAGGCTCCATGTGGCCGATGTACGCTGCTGGGAATTCCCGGAAAGGATCGAGGGATTTTTATTGGAAATTCTCGTGCAGCATGCTCGCGTTAATGGGCCAAGGAGTATTGTTGTTGAAGCGCGTCTAATTGCTTGTATGGCAAGTGGAGGAGAGTCGCGATTATCGAATGAAATAGTTGGGATTGCGTTTGCTATATTAGTGTCGGCAAGTGTTAGAGGTATCAGAGAGAAGGTGATTGGCAAAGAGATTGGACAGTTGGGGAATGCCAAAAAAACAAAAAAAAAAGAAGAAGAAGAGGAAAGCATATCGTCGGATTAGTGGGAATTCGGGGGCAATATTGATATAATAATGGAAGCAGAGTTCCGTGCAGATATTGAAATTATGTAAAAGAGAAGCGGTTAATTAATTATAGGCTACATTGATTTGTCGAATAAATCAATCGACGATGAAAACAAATTGCACGATTGGGGAGGAAACCGATAAGCTTTATCAGCACCCAAGGATAAGAATAAAGTTGCATCAAGTTTTCTCGACAGAGCTCGGCTATACTTACTGTCGCGTGAGAATCTCTGGTAAGGTCGAGTTAACAAAGTTCGGCGACTAAAAACACTTCTCGACAAATTACTACTCGTTACATGAACAATTTACGCTAAATCGTCATTGGATGACGCCAAGAGACATGAGATCGAATGCTTGCTACAAAGTGTACTTTCGGCTGAAATGAGATCTTCCCCAAGTATAATAAGAATATAAGGATGATTGCAAAGCTCCAATCAAGTTGTTTAAAGTGCAGCGCAATGTGGGATGGAGAATAATAATGTCTCGTTAAAATAATATAAATGAAAAGTCATTCGTGCAGCATAGCATTTGGATTATGAGCGCCATTTCCTGCCACGGCCAATTAATCTCAATAGTTACAAAGTTCATTATCCACGTGCTTCAATGGCAGATAAACAGTATCTGCGGGGCAATGATAATGGACAAACATCAATTTTTTTTCTCTCTTCTCTCTCTCTCTCTCTCTCTCATTGATTTGGCCAAGAGCTCGTACCTCGGATTCAATTTCTTAGATTTCACGTCATGCGCTACGTGCATGACATCACGAATATGCGCGCGTGTACGTCCTTAAGCGCTGATACTCAAAATTTTGTGGCTCAGAAGTCTTTGCCGGATTGTGTAAGGGTCGACCCCTCGGGCCTCTTAGCTTTACTTTATACTCAAGAATGTTAAGAATTAATCTCTCGCGGCGATCGACCCTAGCTTATCATCGACAATTACATAACGCCTGGAACATCAAAGCCGAGGAGATTATAAGTCGCTAGGGATAATATTTCACGTAATATTTGTTTAATGTAAATGACTTGCAATGGCTGCCACATTGTTATCTAACTGCTTGGGAAAAACTAGAGGTCTACTATCGTTATTCGTAAATTTTAGTCCCAAAATTCGATCTTTCCCCTCTGACTTGCGCATATTTCAGATCGCCGGATCGCTCGCCTAAGGAATTTCTGATCTGTATCGTTAATGGTTAATGTCGAGACACTTTTGCTCGACACGCGCGCAGCCAAAATCATTCTCGACTCTTCAATTATCCTCGATTATTTCACGCGTTTCTCGCCTCGATTCTAGCGATAAGCCAATTACGTAATTGAAAATTATACGCGACTGCATGCCAATTGCCTGCCAATGTATATATCTGTGTTTTTATAACTTTACATTGCGTTTGCCCTTTCAAACATTAAGATGCTACGAATAATTCAATCAATTCGGCACTAACGATTAATGCAAATAGGCTGGCGACTTTCGTTATAATATAAGATAAAAAAAATACGATTTAAATAATAAAAAATAATAAGAATGCTCGATTTCGTTTCTATTCTTCTTCATTGCTCGGCCATAATTTTTATTAAAAAGTACATAGTTGGTTACTTGTAATTTTTATTACATTGATTTTGGCTTTCTCTCTTGCTTTCCTTCCAATGTATCAGATGGTATAAAAATATATATATCACTTAGTTTATCGAAGAAAACAATTGTCTGATAAGAATTATCGCCAAGCTTATTTATGCACACATTTCCTGAATGTTCGTAGAAGAAAAAGATACGGCTTTATTAAATTAACAATTGAGATCAACGTTATTCGCTGCTGCGAAATTGAAATTGAAGGGACAAATGGGGAGCTGTGCGACAGAGACGCCAACTCAGTCATCGAATTAAAGACAATAAAATTATAAAATATCGTGCTTTATTGCAAATGCGGCGATAGATATATAGTAATTTTTTTTTTTTTTTTCGTTTTTTTTTCCACCTTCAAAATGCAAATAGCCATTGTACTATTATTATATGTAATGAAAATTGTAATTTGCTGTTTCGCGCAAGAGCAGGTCAATTAAATTATTCTCGCAAGATCGACGTTCGTAGTTACACGTTATTCATAAGTTCTTAAGTGGCACGTGGACATCAGTACATAGAGACAGTAAATCTCATAACAGGAAATGCACTGACTTTTTGTCCTTAAATTATGACAGCACCTGAGCACAAACACTAAATATTCCGTAATAAATTCTATTGAGAGAATGACTTTGGAAATTATGCGATGTGAATTAATGCTTCGTCTTCGAAGTTAAATGGTAAACGATCGTTCATTTTTCTTTTAATTTCAGACATATTATTTAATTGTCGCACAATATATGTTCGGGCATTGCTGACATACCCAACTATTCGTTTCCTTAAAACATTATTGAAATATGAAATATAAATATGAATTAAAAGAAATATGCTCTTCTCAAAAGAAAAGAAAAAAAAAAAAGTCGCTGTAATTCATTATTTTTATTATCAAATTATATAGACGATTATACAAGAATTAAATAAAAATGTGCTTTCCCGAACAACGTTCAGCTATTATCAGCTTATTCCAACGAAACACACAATGCGACAATTAAGACTTTCAATTAAACATAAAACATAAAATCCCGTTTATTGCAGGCAAAATGCATTTTTGCGAGGCGACAAATAAGTAATAATTGGGATTCTTACAAACCCTTCATGCTCCTTTTCCTGACTTTTCAATCGTGTTTTACAATTTAAAGGCCTTCGCTGTAATCGGATGAAAGTTTGTTGAAAACTTGTTCGTAGTCGGCTCTTGTAAAACAAGAATATTAAGCCTCATCATTGTATCAACGCGAGACTTGGCAATAATTGATCAATTAGCCAACTGTCTCTCTCTCTCTCTCTCGGCACTCTTATTAAATTATGCATAATGCTCACGAGTTCATTACCGATACGTATTTCCACTATTTATGATGCAAATGTATAATATACGAAGAATTACATTGTTTCAACAAAAACTTGTACCGTTTTTTTGTCTTTTTTGTTGAAAGAGACTCTCAATTAATTATACAGTCTATCGTCGTAATCCTTCCTAATGCAAAATTTAAATTCATTGCACTTTTATAGCCTGCTCTTAATTGCATAATTTTAACTATCAAGCATTTAATTGTAATTGACCGAGTATAGGATTCAAATTTATATTTTGATTTGAAATTGATTGCAAGAAAATTTGAAGGTCACTCACTGATAAGCACTTTCATGTAATAGATAAGTGTGTCGGTCATACGGCAAGCAGTCTGATTCAATGCTGATAATACTATTGAATAATGTTATATACGTAAATAACTTTTATGGCTATTATTCCTTGCCGATAAATTTCAATGGAGATATTAAATTAACGAATTTCAGCGCTTTATAATGTCATAAAGCGTAACCATCAAGCGGCGATTGATCTTGCCCGTAATAATGTAAATGTCATTAATTTGACAGAATGCATAAGCGTCCCGCCGAGCGCTTAATTTTAATTGCCGATGTAAATTATCTCCTCGCGAACGAACGGAACTTGTATAAACAACGTCGGACCTCATTCTCATGCCAAATTCACGCAGCCAGATTTATTAAATTGTTACCAATGTTACCGATACAGCCTATTACAGCCAATACCAACGGCAAAACACTTCCCTACTACGCCTTCAATTATAATCATGGGGGGGAAAAAAATTATCGTCACCATATTTAATATAAATTCGAGACAAGGTAAACGGTCCCCATCATTAATTATGCAGTCACTCGTCACGAGAGTATCATCCGCGCTTCGGGATTATTGAGTAATAGCTTGATCGTATGACAGAAGGGCAACGCGCATTCGCTGGTATCCAATTGATATTTCGTATGAACCATTGGATGTAAAAATAGGAGGTGATCTCATTAAAAGAAATGCCTACCATCGATACCTATGTTCCATGGTCGTGCACGTGTTGAGGATGTGACAGTGACTGTTTCTATGACTCCGCGCATAACTAGCTGGCATAATAATATTATTTTTCTTATACGAGATTGCGGCATCGCATCGATCTAGCGCTCCAAAGCTGCTCGTAGATCTTATATCGGCGATCGCTCAATTAAACTGCTTGAAAAACTCGGATGCCAGCTCGTTACGTGCGCAATTACAAGATATATTCGATGCTCGTGTACTGTAGATTATGGTAAAAATATGTATGGCGCGATCCATACTTCTCGAATAACCGTCTATGTCTAGTTGAGGCTGTTGGCAATAACCGCCGCCGCCACCTCCTCCTCCCTTTTGCTTCTTTTTGCTTTACAAGACTTACATTCTTGGTTTAATATGGAGGTGCGGCTACCTTTAAACGATTATCCCTAATTCTTTAAGGTTTTTTGGGACAATGGTCATTAAACTTACGTCACTTGTGTTATTAAGGGATTATCAATTATAATTATTAAGATACGTGACACATGACACTGCACATGACAAACCAATGAGTGCAAAGAAAATTCTCAAGCCACAAGTTGAAATCAAACTACTAAACGTAATTGGTTAATGATTGTACGTTAAAATAGTTGTTATAGATTAGGGCAGAGAGGCTAATAATTAATTACACGCAAAGAATTAAGATTAGAAATACGAAAGAAGAGTCAATGTAAAAGGGAGGGATATTATTATTATTATTATTATTACGTGTATTGAAAAAAAAAAAGAAAAGAAAAGAAAACAAGACAACAAGAGAAAAAAAAAGCTACAACAATAGTAGTTCTACATGGTGAGAGCATGCAATTTTTATGCTCAAAATGTGTTAACTACGTGCGTGCAAAATCGTTTACTTTACATTTGAAAATACGGTCGCTAACTCACTGTTTATGATCGACAATCATGATGCTGGTTGATAGATTATTCTTTTATTCCAAACTCTTATACTTTTTTCTTCGAAATAACTGCAAGAAAAACCATGTTTGTTGATTTGTGTTTCATGAAATAGGCAACATTTTTTTTTTTTTTTTTTTTTTATAAGCAAGCTCTTTCCTTTCCATTTCACTTGCTATTATTGCTAACCAGGCGCAAATTACGTAAGAATGGTGGAATGGGCGAATGAATAGGGGGTGGGTTGCTCCAGAAAACCAACGATTCTTTTCACGTTCGACGGCCTGTGTGTGTGTGCGGGCGCGCGTGGGGGGGGGGGGGGGTAAGATTCTCAACGATTCCAAGATTGAAAAGAGTGCTGCTTGCGTCAGGGAATAGAAAATCTTGGAATTAGGTTTGTATAATTATCATTAAATTCAAATAAACGCTTTGGCTCGAGCCTCTGGAATATCTCTCGAGTGCGAAAGTAAAGTACTTTAATAAATGTTTTTTTCGCAGTCAACATAAATAATGTCAACATAAATAACTGTATAAATAACAATAATGGTAGCAGTAGTGCGCATGTAGCGGTAATAAAAACAATTGGGTAAAAAAAAATAGGCAAAGAGTTGGAAAGCATTTAAACTGATCTCACATGATTTCCACGTGAATTTCGGTCTCATATATTAAGGAGAATAAATTTTGCAAAGTTCAGAAAAAGTTCGTGAATAATGAATGCAAATTTAGTTTTATAAAACTGTTGATAATTAATTTATTGAAATTGGTGATCTTTTATTTTCGTTTTACGTGCGCACTGTATGCCATCAAAAAAAAAAAAAAAAAAGATGCTAACGTTATTGTCAAGTGAATGTTTTGCATTTTCACAAATAATTTTGCAGTTGAAATTGTTATTAATTTTCTGCTGAATCAAACGAGGCATCTGTTTCAGCATTAAAAATCAATAGACAATTAGCATATATTTAATACACGTTTTAAGGCAGATGACGCTGATTATATAATAATAATATACAGTAAATCAATGAAGATTTCATAATTATTATGCTCGAGAACTTTTCAAGTTTGCTAAATTTATTTACATGTGTATATAGGCTTTTTTTCTTTCTTTTTTTCTTTCTTTTTTTCTCCTTCTAGAAATCACAAAAACTAAATTAATCGAATAAAATCATTAGCATATAAAGTGTAAACAATTTTTTCCTTACCACAATTTACAAAGTAACAGAAAAAGAAAATTATATTAAATTTCAAAAGAGTAATTTCTTAAACACCGCGATCAATTAACTTCTAAATAGAACAAGTTTTATATAAAATATTTTTTACACAATTGCTAAACACTTTATTCTTACTCCTATTAATTGCTCCGACATTAATAAAGTAGTAGCCCGATGCTAAGTACGCGTTATGCTTGTTTTTTTAATGGAAGAGAGAAGAAAATTTGGCGAGCTTCGTCGATATTATTACTTTATTGTTACGTAAATGACATTAAACTCGTTATTATTACGAAACTGCCTATTCAGGCATTAATGTAGTATGCAGATTTTAAAAGATTTGTCTAACATCGTGAAGCTCATTAGGATCAAAGTTACTGCTTATTGCCAACATCTCGTTTAAAGTATTTAAGAGTCTACACATAAACGAGCATATCAACAATAATGTTCCCGTAATTATTTACACTTTTGCTAATATCAAATTGATGAATTGCTCTGCTTTCTCCAGACTTGGCTTATTATTTTTCTCGCCACATTTTACGCGATTAAATTTAAAATTGCCTCTTCTCATTAATTGACTAAGGAATGACCAGCCGTATAAAAATCACATTCGAAATTAATAAATTAATGCGGATTTGCAACAATAATTGTTCGTTAAAGCTCGCACGAGAAAAAGATGCAGCTATTCAATTACATGGATAGAAAAACAAATAAAAAATTCATCAGCATTATGAATTACTGGTTATGTATCGCAGTAATATATCAAGTAACGTAACAGTAATCACTATCTCTCTCTCTTCCCCTCGTTTCTTATTAAATAAAATAAAAACGCACGTACGTGAAATAGAAATGGTTATTTTCAAGTTCATATTATATTAATATATCATATATATATATATATATTATTATATTACTCGGCATGATATTATAATTAATATATAATACGTTCTATAAAAATATAAATTCTCTCAGATATAAGAAATAATAGCTGATTCAATTGGACTAAGGTAAAAGTAATATTTACTCGTATTAATTTTACAATGTGCAATGGAAATATAAATGTCACTCGTTATCTCTCGCTCAATGTTACAGTGCTAATTAGCAGAAGAATAAGTAAGAGTTAATTGCTCTTGACGTAAGAAATGAGGCGATCGTAAATTCGCACATTTTCTACAATAATAAAGCTACCAATCTCTCTCGATAGCCCGAACAATTTCTTTAAATACGCGCCCGCGCACCCGTTTGTTCAAATAATACTTTTTTGCGGCGCGCAATGTCGTCCAAATTACTCCAATAAACGGCCAAAGAGAAGTGCCGAGACCACGTAAATTACGCGGACTTTGTACACGGGATCACAATAATTTACCACAATTTGTACCGCGTAAAGCTAAAGATGCCCGGGTGAGGCTCGGCCGAAGCCCCACTCCATCCACCCCCGCGGAACTTAAAAAATGTCTCGAGCAGCCGCTCCAACTAATCTCAAACTAATCACATTACAGAATAAAGATGCGTGTCACTTGCTTATAAAGCGCAATCAATTATTATCGGTTAAATCAATCGAGCCACGGCCAACCAAATGCCCGTTCGCACTTAAGTACCAATTATAACGAAGTTAAACGAAGTGGACGGGACCGACCGATGGCCAACCCCCACCCCCGATCTTCCAACTCCCTACCGCCCTTCCTCCCAATAACCCCCTCGTACGACCCCTACCCGCCCCTCGTACCAGGGCAATAAATTAAAAACTCGACGACACGATAAGGGAAGGCGCAATTAAAGATCTACCGATAGGGGCAGCCAATTGGTCGATTGATCAATCCGCTGCCTAACCACCACCCCGGCACCGCCATTGATCTTTCATTTCTTACTCCACCGTAGCTCCACGCGTCAAATCACTGCGCCGCGCACTTTGCCTGTCCTACATTAACTTTTTTACAGAGCGGCGGCAAGCATCTCCTCCCTCCTCCTCCTCCTCATCTCTTCCTCCTTCTCACCCTCTCAGCGAGCAAGCCGTACCAAATTTTACATACTGCCGAATCCCTTATCAGCGCCGAGCGTTACTCGCTCCAGATAACGAATGATGCAGCGGCCCTCCTCGCGCCGTTCGCCGCTTCCAGCGGCGAGGATCGTGCCTTGGCCCCCAGGAAGCCTGGAGGAGGGCCCAGACGCGGGGCACGCTTAAACGAGCCCAAGAGGAAGCCGGCGATCGGCTCGCGCTAACCCCATAGATCGACGTACCCCTTTAATTATCCGACCCCTTCGAGGATCCTTCGGCGCAATCGTCCGCGCAAGCTCTCGCAAAAGGAGCCGGGAGGGTCTCCACGGGCGCTTACCTCTCGCTGTTGCGCGCGTCCTAGGATTCGGAGCGGAGGCTCGGTGTCGGTGTCGCGACGTCGTTGCGGCCGGCGTCAACGGCGACGATGAAGCCAATGCGTGCAGGAGTTGGACGTGGCCAAGGAAGTGCCCAGTGTCCGGTCAGCCGACGACTGAGCGAAAGGCGCGCGCACGGGCCCCGACACTGTCATTTATATATATGCCTTTCCGCGACCGATATCGGAGCCCGAGGCAGAGATAGCCACGGAGAGGCGAGCAAGTGTCTCCTGCGCGCGTTTCGGCCTCTCCAATCTTCTTCGATCTTTGATCCGGCCAGCCACGCTCGAGTTTTAGATCTTTTCTTTTCTTCTAGTCGTACACCTAGTCATCCCCTCTCCCTCTCCGCGTGCCAATCGCCCACCCCATCCTCCACCCCCCGGCCCTCCCTAGGTGGTCGCTCATCCGTCCCCACCTCCTTCACCGCCGCCTCCGCCACCGCCGCCGCAGGCGACACCGGTGCCACACCTCCCCTCCCGCCACCACCACCGCCACCGCCTCCGACCCCGCTCGTCGCGCCTC